>JAAAKQ030037954.1:0-36164 GCA_010016005.3 Zanna intricata
TCCACCGACATGGATCAAAGAAATTAAAAAAGACATGCAAGAATTAAATTTGACTTACGAAGATTTACTTGATAAATTAAAATTTGTTATTAAAAATCCGAATACTAACTTTAAAGTAAGAACTTTTAATTATGCAAAAAGGGTTTATTCAGAAGAGAATCGTAAAGCAACATCATAAAAATGACTAAATATTGGGAGAAAGTAAAAGCTAAGAAATTAAAGGCAAATGATCGGCCAAAAATGACTTGAATTATTCTGATTAAAGTGGTCCTTTGCTTCCTTAAAAGTAAATAATAATTATAATAATATATATATATATATATATAGTACTCCCCGATCGTGCCCTCGCGCACGATATATGGTTACTTGCGTTTCCCTTAGCGGTAATTTTTATTTTATTTAGTAAACTAACCGGAGGCATTTGCACGATTTGACGTCACACATTCAGTAACAGTGGCAGTGGATGATTTGTTTGAGCTGCCGTGCCATCCGCTGTTACAATGCTTAAAATATCGAAATTTAAAAAAACCGCAATTGATTTTTAGGAATTTATCTGAAGAGTATTTACAAGCTAAATCTAATGAATAACTAGTTAATATACTCGGTGATGAAATAATTTTCAATCATTGTTCAAAATTTTTTTTTTCTTTTTTCTACAAAAAAATCTAGAAATTGGTTTATACATATTAACGCGAATATTACATGCACTAAAAATCAAGTTGATATATTCATTTTTCCCGATAAATTAAAAAAAAAAAAAAAAAAAAATAGCCGGATTTCAAAAGAATTCAGAAAAAAAAATTCAAAAAATCATATAAAACATGTTGAATAATTAATAATCAACGCCCAGCAAAAAAACAACCAAAGATAAATTAATTAAAATTTGTATACACGTTTTTCTTAAATGTAAGTACCCACCAAGAAATGATTTTTGTGTTACGGTAAATTTTATTAATGGGGTGATTATTCATAATTATCGGTGAATTTGATTAATTGCTTCTAATGTAAATGAATTTAATAAATACATAGCACTTTATTAAATATACCGGTCATTTTACATATTCTACATATCAACAACATATTTTACATATTAAAATAACTTAACTATAAGCAGCAATTACTGAATTTATTGTTTAAATAATCGATATATTGTTAAGATTAGTGAGCGAAGAGAACATACGTAGCTTATGTTTGGTTACAAACCAAAATATATAAATTCATATTATAATCATTTATTTTATTATTTATTACTATTTTTCATTAAGTATACAAGATGCAACTGGAACCATCATTAACTATGTCATCAGCCGCTCTTCAGTGCCGTGGCAGTAGATTGACCTACTGCCCTCCTGCTTGGATACTTAAAGGACCCCCCATCGGGGTCTTCCCTGTCTCATTGGTGCATCCCGACCCTCCCCTTATGGAGGGCCGAAATGCCCCTCCTGAGGGGAGCTACCTTTCCCGTCAGTACACCTAAACCTATTACCGGGGCCGATTACGCAAGATATTATAATCTAATCAAATATAATCTACTCTCCCTTCGGTTGCTAATCTCGTCTAATTAACGTTAAATGTACAAATTATATATGTTATTCTCCAACATTGGAGGCAATTAATCATGTTCATCAGTAATTATGCAGAATCACAGGATTAATCAAATTTACTGTAACATATATAAATTTAAAAAATTAAAAAATACAATTGTATTTAAATAAAGAACAAATTTATTTCAAATATTACTTTTTCAAAAATTAAAATAATTCTGATCTTATGTGATTAAAAATAAAAGAGTGGGTCTTCATGCTTACAAATAGAATTAATAGTTCCACAAAAATGATAAAAAAAAAAAAAAAAACATTAATAGATTAACAATCTGGAAAAAAACAAAATATCTTAAAACTCCTTCCGACATTTGGAACGATGAGCGTAAACCTTTTATTTTTATAAGTATCAACTAATATTATTTTGATTATAGAAAAATAGCTATTTTTTATGCAATTTCTTAAATTTTTTTCAATACGATTTTTTATTATTTTTAGTATTCTAAGATGGTATGAAAGTTTGCAGTATTATTTTTAGATTGCTTTTTTAGTTATTAAGCATTTTTGTGTAAAAATAATTCTAATATCAGAAATTTGTTTAAAATGTATTATACAAAAAAATATTTTTACCTTCACTCAACATTAATTAACATTAACATTTCGATTTTTGATAATATATCAGTTGACAAGTAAAAACTAAAATCCGTTTTAAAAAGCTAATTTTTCTTAAATTTTTAAATTTATTAATTAGTATTTTTGATTCAGCAGGCTGTGATAGCTATAATGTTGTCTCTTTAGGGTAAAATAATCGTTTATGGAACTAAAAAATATTCATTAAAATTATCTAAATATAATATGAGTCTCAAAATATTTTGTGTTTAAGATAAAAAGTAATAATAAGCTACTAATATAGTTCTGATTTAGTTACCAAATTATTAGCTAAATAATATCCATACTCTTTTCTTGATTTATTTAATGAAAGTAAGTTCATCTGAAGTTTATGTTACAACTAAATTATTAAGCAGTCTGTGAACCATTTCATTTGTTTACATCTAATTTTCTAATAAAATACTTTTTTGTTTATATAAATTTTCTATTACAAAAAGTCGTTGTTTTAAACTATCTAATAATATTTAAATCTATAACAAAAAATGTTGAGAAAATGTAAAAAATATAAACAAACCAACATTTTTTAAATTTATTTCCTTTGAAACATGACTAAAATTTTTAAATTTATTAGTTCCCAAACGAGAGAAATTATTTTTCAGAAAATGATTAAGTGAAAAGGATTAAAGTAAGTACAATAAGTAATGAATTTGTGTGTATTTTAATTTCTTTTAGTCTGATATAACTTCTGCAATGAAATAATCTACATCATGCCTTCCTGAGATCCTTTAAATTCGGCTGTGTTCAGAAATACTGTTCTGAAATTATCGATTGTGAAATGGAAGTATAAATTAAACAATAAAATCAACTGTATTAAGTTGTATCAAAAAACAAACAAGTTTCTTCACTATACTAATTAAAATATCTTAATTTGTTTAAACTTGTTATTAGTTTACACTTTATATATATATTTATATCGTGTAATATCTGCGATTAAAGTATAATACAACGTTTCAAAAAAATCATTTTTTTAAATATATAAATTTCATTTTGATCGCACAAAAATAGTTGTGCGATTAAGTTACCGAGTATGATTGTATTAACTCATACATATTATTAATAATCGTATTTATGATTGAATTTTGTATGTTTTTGTTAGTCGATAATTTTCAGTCGAGCGCCATCATGGCTCGTCGTCTAGTCTGAAACGATAGAACTATGGTGAGCTCTGAATCCAATACATCATACTGTAAATTTTTTTTCTTCCTCTCAAAATTGATTGTATTTTTGACCCCAGTTCTTCACTGGGCCTTCTGTCGGTTGTCGACTCTTCTAAATCTCGGTCGTTCTTTCATCATTTACTATTCCCTACCATTGTCAACAAATTTTATCAGTCTACATCTTACAGTTTTATCTTATACATTTTCAAATTAATTGAAATATTTAACCCTGTTAAACGCTTCATTTTATTCCATTTTTAAAGATTTCCATTAAAAAAATCTGGACACTCTATTTTAATAATTATGTGAAATGTGAAAATCAGTTAAATATCCTAACCGAAAAATGAAAAACATTGTTACCAGGGTTTTTTTTTATTTTATTGAGTTGTCTATATAATAATTAAAAAAAAAAAAACATATTAAAAAAGAAATGAATAACGATAAATAATTTTTTTTAAGTATCGAATTTGATCCTTACGTGTATCCACTTTTCCGTATTAATGTAATCCCTACGTTTTTAAATTTGAATATAACAACGAAAAAGTTTTTTATGCTATATTATACTAATTTTATAACCAATTTTTAAGTGATTTTTGGTTTATAATTATTTATATTAGATGTATTTATAATTTTAATTTTAACCAAATATTCATTTAAAATTGCTTATTTTAAGAAGATTGAAAATCATAAAAAACAAGATAAGATAGGGAATTTGGATTATATTCTCTAAAAAAAGGTTTTTTTTTTATAAAAAATTTAACGTAACTATTTTCTCTGAAGAATATGAAATAACTCATACGTAACTTTGAAAAATACACATAATTATGTTTCACACAATTTTAAAATTATATTTAGCTGTTTCTGAAATTATAAAACAGTTTTTCCTCTTTTTGTAAAATTTGTGTGCATTATAAAGTCCATTTTTTTATTATTATTAGTTAATTATAACAATTTCTTAAAAAAATAAAGAATAAAAAAAATAAAATGATCTATTTCGTCAATGGATTTGACGAAATAGTTTATTTCCAGTTCATTTTATGATGTAATACATTGGTACCACTATTTTAGGATATATTAGAATTATTTTTTTTTTAAATTTCTAATAATAATAATAATACAATGTAAAATTAGTCTCTGTACCATATATATAAAAAATCATTTAGTTTGTGATAATGTCTTAAAATATGAAGAAATTTCCTAGAATATGAAAGTGATTCCTTAAAAAACCCTTTAGATATTTAGTTTGCTTATAAAATGTAAAGAGATTTACTTTTCCCGATATTTGTAATACAGACAATGGAACCTCCAAAAAAACTTCTGTTCGACCAGAAGCAAACAAAGAACTTATACAAAAGAGTAGAAGGCGCGAACAATTAAGATTATTACGCTTGGACAATCAAAAGAACTGATCGGGTTCTGGTTCTGTAAGCCAGGATGTATTGCTGGGGATTAGCGGACAAAGAAATAGTTTTGCAAGCAGCGTGCGATAAGTGCGATAACAGTAAATTTTTGATTACAACTAGTGAAGAGTGCGTCACTAGTATTGCATTTTGAACAGCGGTTGAAAACAACTAGCAGTTTGGCGAGCTCTTCTTAGGCGTTTCAACCTTCCGTATACTATTCATTTATAAAATGTATAGTTGCCTTGGATTTTTAATCAGTGAAAGTAAACAAATAATACTTGCAAAAATTGAATTGGATGAACTTAACGTTTTTCTGTTGTCAATTCAATATTAAATTTTTATTAGTCTCTACAAAGTTTTTTTTAGTAAATGAGGCTGAACTTTATTATTTTTATTTGGATTACTATTTTAATAATGTTATATATTATTTTATTTTTTTATATCTGAGAGTAGTAAATTGTATTTATTAGACATTTGTCTTTATTAGACGTTTGTTAGTCTCTCAATATTCCTGTTTAACCTCCAACACTCGACTACGGATCCACTCAATACACGGACTTTTGGTAGACATACGTATCCAAAAAATTTTAAAGAGAAAACTAGAAGAGGTTAAGGTTAAAACGCTATAGGTTAAGTTATATAAAATTTGTTTCCTCTCAACTACTGTGTATGATCATAAATTTATAGATCTAATCAAAGTATAACAGTATTTAAATATAGATATATGTTTTATTTATAATGGGGGAAATGAGACTCCTATAACGAAACTCTTTGACAGTAAAGTAAGTGAATTTGGAAGAAAAATATGCATATAAACTTTACCAATTCGCTTTTCCTAGAGGCATAAGAAAAGTTAATATTTAAGGAAAAAGACAAGATGATTGAAGTTTATTTTATTCTTTCTTTATTGCAATTTTACAGGTAATAAATATACTGGTTATGTAGCAACTTGTTCCTTTACATTAAAAAAACTTTTACATCTAAGAGTTTAAACAAAACGTTAACTTGGACCAGTCTACTGTCCCTTGAATTGTGGTTTAAAAATATATATTATTAGTAAGATATGAGTAATATGAATTTTTTTTGTATTAACTTTTACTCAAACTTATCAGTTTACTGTGTGTCATTATTTATTATTCAAATAAAGTTACAATAATTATAAACAAATATATATATATATATATATATATTGTTGGTACTTATATCTGAATTATTTTATTAATTCAATAAACTGCTATTATTTGAATAACTGATAATAAGCGCTATAATTGCTAATAGTTGAATTAACAGTTTTTTAAATAAAGTCTTTTATAACACGGGCGCCAAAAATTGTTCTTTCAAATCGGTGGCCTTTTCAGACGATATTAATTGTATTAATATACGATACAAATATTCATATTTATTGTATTATTTTTATTTATTAATTGTAAGTTTACATACTGCTGCATTATTTCATTACAAAGATCACAGAAAATATACTTACTGATTGTCACATAGCAACTTTGAACAGCAAAATTTCTTTTATTGCATCGAGTATTTTCTAGAACGGCGGTTCTCATCCCCTAACATGGGACACACATGAATTTGGCTAAACAGAATTCCACATGATGGTAGGCAGACTCCCAGTGATTTTCATTCCTCTATTTCAGCGACCCAGAGAAACGTTTAATGGTTTGATTTCGTTGGTTCTTAAGTTGTGAGTATCAACAAAATGGTACCCATGATTTACAGTATAATGGCGGAACCCTTTCGTTTCCAGCGCTTCGGTTTTTTTACGCACGTCAGGAATCAGTACAATGGGAACCCTTAATTAACATGTCTTTGATAACATTCAACAGGGTTTAATTCGATCCATCAACAACTTTTACTGTGAAACGCTCGCTGTTTTCATGACAAATGCCGCCGTAAACCAGTTGATGTGAGTAAACGTGACCAACATGATTTTTCCGCCTTGAGTAAAGTTTCTCAATGATTTCGACGACCGCTCAATTTCTAACTCGATTTTTCCTCTTGTTCAGTACGGTCGTTACACACTTCTCTATTGAAATCATTCTAGTCGACTACTGTATTCGGACCCATATTCAATTCACGGTGAAACCGAAGATCACTTGATACTTCGAACGCCCACCTATATAGAAAACGCATAGCGGTCATGAAGTTATGGTTTGATTTCCAGCCGTAACCGTCATCCATGCTGACTTTTGGACCGCAAGTACGTCTGTTATAACGTCATACAAACCCAGTTCAGTAAAGACACATGGATTGTTCTTGCGTGATGTCCTGGTTCTCGGTAGAATGCAATGCAGTTACAGAAATTAAGTGGCATCGTCTTTGTTAGTAAGCAAATTCCAAACATTCATGTTAAATATCAGTAGCGAAATTAAACACCTTTACGAAAAACTCAGTCACACTAGACAACGGGCTGCAATATATTAGGTACAGACATCGAGTTGAATTTACGTCATTATGATAAGAAAACTTACCTTATCCTTATGTACTATTCTGAAATTTCTTGAAATTTTATTGGTCTCAGTTTTTCGTAGTTCAATTGACCAGAATCAATTCTACCAATTCCATTATACATACAAGTTAGTTATTTCACTTCTTTGGTAAGTTTAGTTTATACTGTTTGTGTTTAATTTTATATTATTTATGTTTACGAAACAGGAATAAAAAAAAAAATTAAGGCGTAACGGACACTTTTTTATTTGAAATAATTTAATTTTGAATGGAAGCAAAATTATATTCAAAATACACCCTGTAAGAAATGAAGGGTAGAGCAGTATTACTAAGGCGGTGGAAGTTCGAAACCGTAGGAGTGATTTATTGAACGCGCCAGGGATAGCCAAGTAAGTTATAACTCGGTCCTCACATTATCAGTCCCTCTCGCCATATATTATTTCCGTTAGGCGCCCGACATCAACTGAATTAAGCGAGATCGGAATAGAACAGAATAATACAGAATGTCTAAGATTTTATGTACTTATTTTATCATGTTCAGTTTCAAATGAAGAGTTGATAACATGAATTGTTCTTGTACTTTAAAAAAAGAAAAATAAATATTTTATTACTTGAGATCTGATGACATATTTAGTTATGTAAAAATACAATTGATAAATTGTTATTGTTTTTTATTTAAACTAATACTTTTTATGTATAACATATATATTTAAAGGAGAATAACATAAAGGTGCTGATAACATACATATTATCATTATGTTGTTTAACGGAAACAAAATCAAATATTCTACAAAAGTATGTATCATTTACAGTCGGAATATTTTCATCAGATTTTAACGAAATATTTTTACCATTCTAAAAAAAATATGCACTTATAGCTTCAAATAAGATAGTTAGTCTTACTTCCTATTCTCAATCATCAGAAATATCTATCAAAGAAGTTGATAACCGAATTTTTGAAGAAAGGCATGTGGTTTAAAAAAGAATACTTAGCCTACATATTATTTGTCAATAAATCAGACTACAGAAGGTTCAATCTACCTAAATTCAGATCTCAAGAAGAGTTTGATAATATATAGTTCAGTTACAGAGATAACTGAATTTAAGAATAAATAACTAATAATAATTATTATTTATTTCTTGAATAAACATAAGACAATGGTAGTATTAAAAAAATAGGCACAATAGAATGTAAAAAAATTAATTTAAGCCCTTGTTTCAATTAAATAAAGTTACATTAAATAACGTTTAAATAAAGCTGCAATTAGAAGGAAGAATGTAGGATTTACAGAAAAAAATGTTGAGAATTTGGTAAAACTCTTGCGAACCAAAGTTCTTTCGTTATTAGCCAAAATTTTGTAAAGAAAGTATTAAATAACAAGGATTCATTACGTGAAAACAAATCCAAGTGAAATGATTATCCAAATTAAATATGAAAATTTGGTTATGAGTAACAACAATTAATTTTTACTAATGTACGGAGTTAGAATATAAGAGAGGCTAAATCATTTGTAACTTTTATAGTCGTAATATTAGAATTAATGAAAAGAAAATTTAAAAAAATTTAAAATTACACTATCAGAATAAATTTCTTGCAGAAATGGAATCCACTTTTATCAAGTACTCTAAGAATTAGAAGGATTACTTCTTTTTAATTCTAGTAGTATAGTAAATAAATTAATTCTAGTAGTAGTTCTAGTAGTTAATTCTAATAATATAGTAAATACACTAATATACTTTAATAGTAGTGTATTTAGTACATTACTAAATATTATTTAGTAGTTTATCAGCTAATTATAGAAAATGCAAAGACCAGACAGAGAAGAATAGAGGTTTTTTTTAAAAAAATATTCTTATACTAGAAATTCGTGTATAGTGGGTGAATTAATAAAGAATACAATGAAGAGAAATATTTCATGGCGGAGTGTATAAAAATCATCTTGCGAACGAATATTCTAGAAGGAAGTACTAGATTGTTACTATTAATTTTATGCTTAAAAGATAAAGGTAATTTTGTGAGGAGTTGGTGGTATCCACTATAAAACTGTATAGGAAGAAATAGCTATACCTGAAATGGATAAATAATCTGATGTAAAGGACTAAAATATTGTTCAAGCTAAAGAGAATTACTAAAAAGATAAAGAAAATTAAAAAAAATAACAATAGCTCCATTTGGTGCTGAAATTTAAAACAGCATTCGATAGCGTTACTGAGGAAAATTGCTATTAATCAAAGCACTTACATTAAAAATGTACAAAACTTTACCAAATATAAATTTGGTTTGTATTGTCATAAAGAATAATATTAGGGTTTTATCTTAATAATAAGTGTTGAGATATTGTTTTTCCAAAAATTTAGTTTTTATCAAATTTCTATACACATCATTATATAATACACAGGTAATATTATATGTAAACCTATTACATAATTTGTAAACAAGTTTTTTTTGTACTTATTATTAATTTAATCTTTGTTAAATTATAATAAAATAAATTTACATTTTCAAAAACCAAATAATGAATGAAAAAAGAAACAGAAAAATTACATGGATTTATTTAATAATTTCATCTCTGGTTTTTAAAAATATTTGAATTAAAAGTAGAAAATAATTATTAATAAGCCTTCGATAAAAAAAAGAATGCGCGATAAAAAGTAAAAATTATGTCGAATTTTTTATCACATACCTTAGAATATTTCACATGTTTTTTTTATCATAAACTATTAAACGCTTTTATAATCCTGTTTCTTTACTAAAAATTGTTCAGCTGACAACAGCTTCATCAGAAAAAATAATCTTTTATCAGGCGCATCACTTCATCAGTCACTGTTCATTCTTTAAATTAGTACTTTATCAGCATCTATCCGTCCATAAATGTTATTCTTATTTTTATACTTATTTATTCTTTTATCTAAAATCTCCTAGTATTTTTAATATTTAGTAGATGTAGTATAATCAGATATTCCTTTGTGATCGTACTTAATCATCATTCTTTATCAAACTTTTTACACCGTTTTAATTGGTTATTTCTTTTGTAAGTGTAAAAATCATTATGAAGTATTATTTTAAATTTTCCGTACTTTAAAAATTAACGTTAACCAGATTACAAGTATTCTTAGAATTTTCTAAATTCTTTAAAATAAAAAAATTATTTCGTAACATTATTATAACACAATACACAAATTCTTTAGTCAGTTTTCGGTTGTGTACAACTTTCTCAAGCTGTAATCCAACTTATTTACTATCCGTATGAAATTTATTATTTTATCTTAGTTATTTCAAAAAACATATCTTTGAAATAAATTAGTGCGCATGGATGTTTCTCCATAACACTGAAATATTTATTTCTGTTTACATAATATTGATATGGTTAAAGAGAAGGTAGAACGAGAAAAATGTAAAAATAACTTCAATAATTTTGAAGTCACGCCACATAACTTGCCCACAATAATTATTGTTCATTCGTTTAAACAAAATACGCTTCGTAATTGAATTTATGAGAAAAAGTCTGCTTAATAAAAATGGATTTGAACAATGAATTTATTAAATGTGCAATTGGGAATTATATCTGGCTTTTTGGCTATTATTATTAGTTATTTTCTCTTTATATTTTATGGAAATTAAAATGTTATTTGCTAAATTATATTTCTAATTTCTGTTAGAGCCGTTCGTACAGGTCTATCGTTTTAAATCGCAAAGAGGTATAATTTTATATTTTAGTTTACTCCTCTTCTAATGGCTCATTCATCGTACATATATATATGAACATACACAAATGCACACAATTCACACGTACATTTATACAAAATGGTTTAAAAATAATAAATCCTCTCTTCCTGTACAAATGAGGCAAAAACTGAACTGATATTACCAACTAACTCCATTTAATATACAAGAAGTATTTAAATGTAATGTTACAAATTATCGAAAACTAATAAAATAGTTTTTATCTTTTACTTTAAAGTTTTTACTGAATTTTTTCATAGGAATAATAGTAAAAAAAATAATAATCGGTTCAGTGACCATTAATTCTTTTAGAATGTTGTGTATCCCTAAAGACTATAAACATAAAAAAATATCTATATAATCCGTGTTTCATTAATTAACAAATAAAAGCACCTGATGACCTTCGTGGCTGAATGTTTAGTGTCTCGACATCTTGTGCGGAGGCTAAGGGTTCGAATCCGGTCAGCCATGGCATTTTTAATATACTAGCAATTTTCACCGGGCTAATGCCAAAGCTGCTAGTGCTTGCTCTTACATTAAAAAAAAAAATAATAATAATAAATCAATAAAAGCACATTATTTTCATTATTTCAAATCCAAAAAATACTTATCACAATTCTTACATAAATGAAGTCAGCAAAATTTACTTTTTGAGATTAATAATCTTTTATTATAAGAACTCCAATAATAGCGGATAAGATCGTTTAGAAGCTTTGAAGCGATTCAGCATTGCTTGATAGAATTTAGCAGTTAATTGAATTATTAAATATGTATTTTTCTCATAATGTTAATTAATTTTTAACTTTTTATTTGCAAAGTATTCCAATAAATTTTAAGAATGTGGCTATTAAAGGCGTAAAAAAATTTCAAAAAATTTTATACAAATAGTCTCTATTAGAAGTACTACACATGTTGGCACGACATTTCAGCCTTTTCATGCGTTCCAAAATCTCCTTTTCGAAATAATGTTTAACTTCTTTGCCACGGCTTCTTTCATCTCGTCTATCGACGGAAAATGGCCCCCTTTCAAGTCCATCTTTAATTTGGGGAACAGAAAGTAGTCAGGGGGATTCAAATCAGGCAAGTACGGTGTGGGTGGCTGAGCACAGGAAACACCGCAGGTAAAACAAAACGCAGCGGTATGCACTAGTGTGTTATGGTGCAAGAGGAACAAAGAATGATCTCTCCACAACTCGGGTCTAACACCCACAATTCTTCTGCAAAGATAATCCAGCACTTGTTGGTAGAATGAAGCATTCACAGTAGTACCTTGAAGAACAAATTCTTTGTGGATAATGCCTTTGGAGCAATAAAAAATGACCAACACATCTTAATTTTTTATTTTTAAAAACTCAGTTTGTTTGGTCACGGAGAATTTACGCTGATCCACTCAACATATTGGCGGTTTCGTTTCAGGATCTTAACAGATCCGCCATAAGCCAATTTTAATATTTCGAACGTTTCCGTTGCACTTTTATCGGCTTTAAAGCAAAATTTAATCGCAACACGTTGTTCGTTATTTTTATTCATCGTGAAATTATGACCTCGACCACTTTGAAACTACAACCCGAACTGCTACTAAACAGCTGCATCTGATCCGATAGACTTGAAATTTCTTATGGGTGGAGAGTAAGATTCTAGTTGTCTAGTTTTAGGGTTGGCTAGTTCCCAAAATTTAATTAAGGTAGTTCTAGTAATACCGATTTTATACCCAGTCTTAAAACTTATGAGAGACACTGTGTATATTGTTTCTTATTGTAAGAAGTAGGTTATGCCTAGTGTTTTACTTGAAATTTTATTCAAAGATGTCGTAATATTATTAAGCGTGAAAAAGAACCTAATTTTAAAAAATAAAAATAAATATTTAGTTTTTATTCTGAGCTCAGAATAAAGTCCTAATAATGGTCTAGTTAATAGGAAAATCCGATTCTGTAAGTGCCAGACAAAAGAATAAATCAAATTATAAATTATGAATTGAACTGGACTTCATATTAAATATATTGTATTGTTTCTCTATGAAAGAGCTGCATTAATTTGTTGCTTTATAATATTTGTCACAGTCTTCCTTGCAAGCGCGGTGCATGAAAAGTACTTAAAGTACAAAAAGTAGCAGTCATAATTCCTTTCTATGAAATAAATTATGTTCATTATACATCAACCCCTGTAGTAAATAGAGTGAAGGTGTCTCATATGTAACGCTGAATATGAACTGCATTTATTTAATCTTGTTACGTACATGTGCAACAATAAATTTAGCTGAGTGAATAAGGGAAGAGAAAACGGTTCATTCTTCAGTCCTCCTAATAACACTTTAATGAAATACTGGTTAATGTTGAGAGAATAATTGTTACATTTCCTTTTATAGTGTACTTCCCATATCAAATTACCTATTACCAGATGATAACTTGTACCTATGTAAACGCTCATTCTTTATGAAGTTTAATACTTCTAATTTAAAATTAATTAAAATAAAAATAAAAACTTTTTAATATTTTCTATCAACATCAATAAAATTCCATTATGTTATACGTTAAGTTTACAACTGTTAGTTCTTTATACGTGAAAATAGGATTTAGTCGAAAGTAATATAATATAATTGGTTTAATAAATGGTAAAAAATTATTTTCCGAGATTTTATTTAATAAGAAAAAATTTACAAAAAAAAAAAGAAGAAGAAAACAAAGTATTTGTAATGGAAATAAGTTATTTTTTTTCAGTGTGAATAAGAAACTAACCGAATTTTTTTTCCAGTATCTTCTACTACAATAAAACGAAGAACATAAGTTTTAAAAATCATTTGAAAATTGAATAATGCTTATACATGTATTTGATGTTATACATATAAAAAAATTAAAGGGGAATATCATTTTAATTGTAGTACTCTGAAACCCAATGGAGGTTGAAGATCATGCGTGTTACACAACTCGTCATATCTACTATTCCTGGTTTTTCCTTCTGTTTTTGCTTATATAAAGTTACAGTATTGTACATGTATAAAATCTGTATTTCTTACGTTCTAAATTTTTGGTCATTTTATATTAAGAGATGATTTTTCATTTTGATCTCCAAATATTTTATAAGAGATTCAAATCCCATGTCTATAAATCATACAGTTAGAAAATTTATTAAGAGATATGAGAATTTCTGAGATATGAATCGTCTGATGTTAATTTTGCTTACTTATTTTATGTTATTAATTAATAAATTAAAGTATAATGTAATTTTTTGATCACTCTATTTAATTTAATGTATAAGATATAAAAATTTATTTGCCAATTGTAATATAATAAATTCTGTACTGTGTAATAATACTTGAAATAGTTTTTTTTATTGTTATTATAAGGACACAAAGATTTATAAAATTACTTATTACTTATATGACTTTCTCATCATCTTCATATCAGTCCATGAAAATACCTATTATTAAAAATTATATTCAGTTGTTTTTCAAATTTATTACTCTGGTAGTTCATATTATGTAATCTTTGCGTTAGAGTTACAATAAAAATAATATAAATAAAAATGTTTGTAAATCGTCCCGATGTTTAAGGTAGTCTAAAAAAAGAAGATTGTCTTATAGTACTTTATATATATATATATGATCTTATATATATATATATATATATATATTACTTAAAGGAATTTGAATAGAAAAAGCCGAGTTTGTTCTTGAAGAAATACTGTGGTTAGTAGTGCATAAAAATGAGCTCGTATTCATTATAAATGCGAATCGAGGAAATTGATCAAAGTTTTTTTGTCTAAAATCGAATTTGCGGGGTTTAAATCTCCGCGAATAAAAAATATTCTATAAAAAAAATCTGCAGATATCGTAAAAGGGTTGCATGACCAAACTTTTTTGGGCTTTGTTATAAACATAAATAATAATGATGTTAATGAAAGTTTATAAAATATACAAATGAAAAGTTAATTATGATTAATTGATATATTTATATAAATTTTTAAATATCATTGATATAAAGCGAATTCACTGAAGTAATTAAAATAGAATTAAAAAAAGTTTTATCAAAACATCAGAAGTTATTTGAGATTTGCTGTAAAAAAAAAATAATAACAAAACATAATATTACGTAATATAATTAAAAATTTAAAAGGTAATAATAATTTTTTTATTTAAAATCGCCATTTATAAAATAATGTATAGTTTTTCATATTAATGCAGGACAGTTTTTGTCTCCTTTTACTAAAATGGAAAAGTTTTAAATATTTATAATGAAATCTTTTTAAATTTATAAATAGGAGTAGATATACAGGAATAAGTTACACAATAATAATTTATTAAGTCCTAATACTCTTTATGATGTTTGAATTGAATCTCTTAAAAAAAATAAAAAATGCAGTATATATCTAACACTGTTTGGCAGTAAAGATGAATAACCCGTAAGGCAATATTATTTAAATTTTGAAAGGTTTATGTATGAAGTGCACTGCAGTGGTAATATATACTTCTTGTTCTAATTGCATGGCGCAAAATATATTCCATTATGATGGTGATATAAGTTACTTGATATACTAAAATAATAGAGTTGCCAACTGCACAATTTTAACGCATTGCACTCACGTAAGTACAGTACATGTAGCACCGTATAATGTCGCTATGTGTAATGTGTGTTATCAAACGATGGCAGGAACCCGCTGCACGTCAGATGCCTGAGGTCTGAGCACTGAGATTTGGCCGAATGCCAAACCACTTTGAGGTCAAGCGATCCGTACAATTCTACCACACCCACATGTCAGTCAATTGTGATGGAATCGTTCCTATACCTCAACAGTTTACTGAAAACAAGCTATATTATTTATTTTGTTTATTTTTTACACATTTTCATTAAAAATAATTTACAATACGTTTAGTAATTTTTACAAATTTTAAAGCATTTTTTATTGATAAATATGTATCACCTTTTTTTTTTTTTAATTTCCAAAATTTAGTTTGTATATACGAAAAGACCAAATGTTTTGGGTCTTATTCGGAATTCCACCCCTCCCCCCAAAAAAAGCCACTTTTTTAACCAATCGGCGAAAAATCGATGCATTATAATATCCAGTAAGTATTAGGTGGGAATATCCATGTTTCGAATTGAAAAACCAAAATTACTGACTATTTATCTCCCATAATTAATAATATCATTAAATAATAGCAGTAACTTAATTTTAAGATGGCGATAATCATGAATTTTGCAATTTTAATTTCATATATATTCCAATAACCTTTTTTACGTATTATTTTTGATTAATCAAGTGGGAAAATGCAAATTTCAAAATAAAAAATAAAAATAACCCATTAATACGATATAACCATTTATATTACCATTCTTTTTTTTTTTATTTAGGAATTATACAGGCATCGACTGCTATGGTCATTAGCCCTCGTCACATTCTTTTAAAATTAATCATTAATCACCGCAAGGCTCGTCATATATAAGGATGTAACGGCCTAATATTTCTTTAAACACACAAAAACGCTACAAACATAAACAACGAAGAAGAGCACTTACAGGGTGTAAAGAGCCCTGATATTTAAAAGAAAGGAATTAATGTACAAACATGAAAATTATTGACAATATAAAATTATTAAGTTTCAAAATCTATAAAAACTCGAATTCATTATTTATAATTTCAGTTTTGTATAATTATACGCTAGTTATTAGTCTAGTGGCGTACAAATAAGCACGCCAGTGGACTGGCGTGCTTCCTTCCTTCATTTCCATTTTCCAAAACAGCATCAATTTTCTTTACTAGGCCGAACCTCTTCCTGAGGTCGTCATATATGGTACACTCTTTCATTAGATGCTTGACTGTAAGTGGTTTGTTACAAACACCACACACTGGTCTATCTTTGCCGGTTAGCAAATATGAATTCGTTATACGCGTGTGATCGATTCCAAGTCTGGTCACCGTCACTTGTTACGGCAAGTCGAATCGCGTTGCTCTTCCATTTGTATGGAGAGGATTTAAGCATTTAATTTAGTACCAAATTCTCTCCATTCATTATTCCAATTACATTCTAATTATGTTTGTTAGACGATTCTTTACATCAGCCACTCGTACAGGAAAAGCATCGAAGTTGCTGCAGACTGTTGCCATTCTGGGAGCTTCGTCTGCTCTTTCGTTTCCTGTAATACCAGCATGCCCAGGAGTCCATACAAAATAACATCGCTATCCTCTTCTATTGAAAACATATATAATAGAGAGGATGTTATAGATCAGAACGTCCGTAACATTCTAGTTCTGGATTGCAGTAAGCGCACTCAGCGCACATAGGAGCACTCTCTCTTCGCAAAAATGTTCGCTTTAGCGAAGAGCTTGCTGTATAGCAGTGAGTTCTGCCGTATACACGCTTGCCATATCTGGCAGCTTCCAAAAATGGGCTTCTCCATTTACATATACGGAGCATCCAACACCGTCAGTATAAATCTTAATGTACTCATCGTAACTACTGACGATTGATAAAAATTTATGGGGAAATAAAATATTTTCTCATACGAGAGATTCAATCTTGGTTTACCGCTGGCAAAAGCTAGGGCGGTCTCTCTCTAGTAGAACTTGCTAACATATCTGCTAGAGCAATTTCATATTTCCTTACAAATTCGTGATACCGAATTCCGGCTGGTCTGGAATAGGTAGCATGACGTTCATATAATGCAGCTAACTGATGATTTTTAAATGCTTTATGATTTATATGGGCAGGAAAGGCCCATATATTTGCTGCATATCTTGTAATAGGATCTCCCTTCTATAATGCAGTAGCATTATTCCGGCTTCTGACATTAGACTAGCAGCCGGGCTTGTACGGAATGCATCTGTGCCGTATCTTATTCCGCTGTTGTGTATAACGTCTAACTTTCTTAAGTGCAACTTACTGGCGGATGAATGTACAATACATCCGTAGTCAAGATTCTATTGTACCAATATTTTATACAGTCTTAGTAATATATCTTTATCTGAGTCCCAGTTGATATTGGATAAACATTTCACAATGTTTAGTTCTTTTTTGCATCTATCAATCAAATCCTCTATGTGTAGTCCCCCATGTATGGGATTTATCTAATAGTAGACCCATAAATCGAATATTATATTTGTACTCAATCGGGTGATCTTCGATTGTCAATACAGGACTTCGGTGAGGAATTCTCTTCCTACAGAACTGTACACTACACGATTTTTCTGGTGAAAATTTAAATCCATTATACTTCGCTATTTCACTGATAGCGTTTATCGCACGTTGTAATTTATATTTTACTATAGCTGTGTGATTGCTGGCATATACAATAGCCAGATCATCTACATAAACGGTTTTGCTGATTTAGTCTGGAATCGCTAATATCAGCTTGTTGATGGCGATCGTGAACAAGGTACCGCTCAACGGTGAACCATGCGGTATGCCATTTTCTAATATTTTCTCTACGAATATTCATTATTAACTCGTAATTGAAATATACGTCATGTAGTTGCTCAGCAGAATTGGTAGATTTCCACGAATGCCCCATTCATATAACTGAAGCACTACACCATGACGCTAGGTCATATCGAAAGCCTTCTGCAGGTCAAAGAAGACTCCGACACAATGTTTCCTTGTTATAAAGCTGTTATATATGATGTTCTCTAGGTTAATCATTTGATCGGTTGTCGAATTATATTGTCGGAAACTTGCTTGATATCGAGATATTAGGTTTTCGTTTTCTAAGATCCGAACGAGTCGATTGTTTATCATTCTTTCAAATAGTTTTCCAATAGCGCATGTCAATGAAATAGGACCATAACTATTGCGATCTGTTAAATTTTTTACTTTCTTTGGAACTGGGATAATATAAGCCATTTTCCTCTCGGATAAATTCCATTTCGCCTTATCTCATTATATAAGTCTAATTTTTTTCGCTTTGCAGTGATATTCAGCTGCCTGATCATCACATATTGAATTTCATCCGGACCGGCAGCTGTATTCCCGGCTTTCTCAGTACTTTCATTAGTTCTTCTAATTTAGATAATACATTATATGAAAAATTAATTTCAGTTCCGAAGTTTAGTAGACCCTCAAGATCAGATTTTTTAGCTTTAAAACAATCATCGTAGTTAGCTGTTTTACTGGCTTCTTCGAACTGATTGGTAAGTAGCTCTGCAATTTCTTTTGGAGGATCTATAATTTCATTTCCATATTGAAGGCAGTTTATGGGAGCAAAATTCGCATGCCCACAGATAGCCTTCACTTTCTTCCAAACTTCTGATGCAGTCGTATTCCTGTCAATGGATTATACGTATTGCTGCCAGGATCGTTTTTTAGCGTCTATCATTATTCTTTTGGCATATGACCAGTATTTTTTGAAGGGAATTAGATTTTCTGATGTTGGACGTTTCTTAAAAGCGTTATACGCTTTTTTCTTTCTTTTAATTGCTTCACTGATTTCATCGTTCCACCAGGGAACGGGTAGTTTCTTTAGTTTCCCTGATTTTCTGGGAATGTATTTTGACGCTGAATCGAGTACAGCATTTGTTATGCTGTCAACATCAACTTCGACAACTCTAGTTGTTTTTGGGAGTATCAAATCAGCAGTGAGGCTCGTCCAATATGCCTTTTCAAACATCCATCTTTTAGGGATGGGATATATTTTTCTCTTAACATCAGTTTTAATTTGCACCGGAAAATGATTGCTTCCATACAGATCATCTGAATCGTGAAACGAATACCTCGGTGCTATTAGCGCACTTATAAGTGCTAAATTTATACAGGACATTGATCCATCTTTGATAAGTTCCTGAACGATCATTTAAGAGAATTAGGTCAGAATTTAAAAGGAACTTTTCCAATTCCCTTCCATGGGGATCTTCTCGATCCGACCTTCAGAGAGAGTTGTGTGCATTAAAGTCGCCCACTAGTAGTATTGGTGGGGGAAGCTGATCAACAAGACGTGCTATGTCATCCTCTTTCCAATAAAAATTCGGCAAGTATATGCTGCAGATGGTGACTTGCAGTGGACGCTTCATTCTGCCCTCGACCGCCTGCAAATTTGTATTTATCGCAACCGCTTCGGTGGTAGCTCTAGTCTATGTTCTTATAGCTACTCCACCTCGAACTCTTATATTTGGCGCTTGATCTCGCCGGAATATCTTATATCTTCTTAAATCGAAATTATCACTTCGCCGAAAATGTGTTTCTTGCAAGCATATACAAACTGGATCTACATCATGAACTAAGCTTTGGAGCTCATGGATGATTGACAAACATCCATTGTTGTTCCATTGAATTATTGACTCACTTATTTTATTTCAGTTTATAGCCTGGGTTTTCCCTTCGGCCGTTCTTTTTTTCTCTTTTTCTCCATCCGCCGAACTGCTTTGTGCCCGGCGGATATGTCCTCCCCCGTAGAATAGTAAATTCCAGGAGGTAGAATGAAATTAGCAATGATGTTTAAATAGCAAATTTAATCATACGGTAGTACTAATTACCAATTACAGAATCAGAGGATTTGCAGTAGAGGTTCACTATAGATGAAAAATTATTATGAACTCAAAGCTGAATCCTGGTGTGAACAAATTGTATAATATTGCTGCTTGAATTTAATCAACACTGCGCCGGATCAAATCCACATCTCGAAACGAAAAACCGATTTTATTTATACGAGAAACACTTAAAACAACTTTAAATTTGAAGCAGCTGCTATTAATACTACAGCTTGTGTAAAAGGCACTTTCGCAAGAACAGTTCAATTTACAATTCATCTTACAATAAATTGAAATGTAGTTGTTAGATTTCGTAAAAATAGATTTTAATAAACTATAAATATTTTCAGTTAATCAAATAAGAGAAAAGAACGAAATAAAAATTTTTCCATGTAGGAAATTTGGGTGTCATCAAGTGGGATCTAAACTATTGGTGAAGGATGAACGGGCTGTAAAAGTAACTGTAATATCATTTCGAGAGAAGTCCATTGCCTGAAAAGCAACTTTATGTTTGTCATTAATTTTCTCCCCACTCTCTGAACGAAGAATTGAAGAAATTAAGAACTATAATCATAGATTCTCACTATTGTACAGAAAAGCTTATTTATATTTTACGAATATCTACCACCATGTAATTATTAAATTAAGTTTTATTTATTAAATTAAGCTTTATTATTAAATTAAGAGCGTTATTTATGCCTCAAAAACCTTTTTTTACTTCCGGAATAAGAAGATTACCAATCTGAAAATAAAAATTAATACTGTAATTTATTCCAAAACTAGAATTCTTCAGAACGGTGGAAGAAATCCAAACGTGATTTTGACCAAACTAGTAAAGTTTAATTTTTTGAAATTTATATTGGTATATAATGTTTCTATAAAAGTAAATAGTGAATGTGTTTTAGATACTTATTCTACTTGCAATAGTAGTAGTAGATTATTCTATTTGCAATAGGCTTCTACAAATGTCTGTGAGAAATACAATAATTAAACGTGATATTTTTGAATAAAAATATGTAAAATAATGAAAAAAAAAATAAGCTGTTTTATGAGTTTATTGATCAATAGACATTAAACTAATATAAAAACGTAGAATGATGTTTAATTGAAAATTCATGTATAGAAATTATTTTAAAAAAGGCCTCAAAATATTACAAAAAAAAGAAATAATAGAAGACTTCATCATATAAATTAAATATGGTTTTAATGTATTTACACATTTTCAAAAAAAAAGAATAAAATTAAAAGTAACCGATTCAAAGAGAAGATTAATTTTCTAGATCACAGTTTTTTAGACCCTTCTAACTACTCAGAATACCAAATAGTTCAGAAAACAAATAAAAAAAATTTCGATAAATTTTGGTATCTCAAAAATTTCAGGCTGGGTATGTTAAACAATTTAAAGAACTCGGGACTTATATAAAAAAATTACTGTCATGATAAAAACACATTTAGGGAAATAATCAATACACAAAGGTTTCTGTGGTAGAAGATAAAGAAAGATCAAACACATCGATTGACTAAAGAGAGAAGAGAAAACCACAAATAAGTGATGAAGGAAATGTGGAAAATAGAAAAAGAGATTGTAGTGATATTCTACTCCATAGAGGGTCTTGTTTGTTGAAAACAACTATATAATTGTTTTTTAATAATAGTTATTTTAATTCTATTTTCTGATTGAAATCATCCAAAATTCCGCTAGTTTTTTTTTTGTTTTTTGTTTTTAATTAAAGTAATTTATTTGGTCATTAAATTCATATGTTATAGAATTTAACACAGATAAATTATAACCTGCGATATTTCTTTAATCAAATTTTTTATCTAAATTTTTGCTAAGCTATATGATATCAATAAAATAAAGGTTAAGCTCATTGATAATTGTTTTTTAACCTGTTTTCCTACTGAATGGTAGTACTTTAATAACTAAAATTAAAACCTATAGCTCTATGAAATGAAAAAGGGTAAAATACTATACTAATTGAAATTTGCCATTGTTATTCTGTTATAATAAAGAAGATTCAAATTTCAAACAGTCGCTGAATTTTCTGAAGAGAATGAGAGGCTCAGGAACGACTTATTTTGCAATTAAATTCCTTGTTAATTCCTTTTGAGGGACGGGCACGAGGGCTTATATGTAATCTCCCGAAAGGCGATTAGGACCGTAGAAATGGTTGCTCTAAAACAATACCTCCCAGCGGAAAAATATTAACCTACCCTCATTGCTCTACCTGCACCCTTACTGTTCATCATTTTTCAACTGAACTTGGTACTAGGAATAGAGCCCCTATAATTTAAAGTTTTAAAATTTCGATAGGTTAAAGGTATAAAGTGTATTCGCAAGTTATAATTACCTCAATGATTAAATTTAAGAAAATTTAATCACAATTTATATAATTTTATTAAATGTAATTATTCAGCCATTCAGTATAAATTATAGTTTTAATTCTGATATTATGATTTTATATAATGAAGCATACGTAACGTATATCTCATTTAAAATGTAACGTAACGTAAATACATTAAAATGTATAAGAATAGTGTTGTAAGATTTAGGTGTTATAAATTAATGTACTGTGTGCGTGCGTTTGTGTGTGTGTGTATATAAATTAAAATAAACTACTAATACCACCAACAGCAAAAAAAAAAATTGTTTTTTTTTGGGGGTTTTATTGTACATTTCGGTGTATGTGCACACATGCGTGCGCATGTATAAATGAATTTTTCCGAGAATTCAAATAATACTCGTATGATATAACTAAATGCGATAAAAGTAACAGTACATGTGTGGCTAATTATATACACCGATAGCTAATTGTAAAAATTGAACTAATTGACTGATAAGTGTTGAAATATCTAAAAATTATTTATAAAATCTTGAAAACTGTCAATATTAAATTTATTAATAAAATATATGTACAAATTTATAAATCAATTTATACTGTCAATATTAATTAAGTAAAGATGATGAAAAAATAGTTTAGGTTAATTTTTTGTTCACAGAAATAATTATTCTACAGTGCCTATAATAGGGAAAAATATTTATGCATATTTGTACAGGTACGTTTTTATTTATGAAGCCTGTAATATAAAACAGGACAAATATGAATAAACGGTATAAAATAATATTTAGAATAGAAAATAAAAAGAAAAATATCAATAAAAAATTAATTAATTAAAAATTAAATTTAATTCACAATTTTTTAGATGCCTTCATAAAAGATCAGCTTTAAGTTAGTAGCACAGTCAGTATAATATTATATTCAAAAAGAGAATATGTCCTCCCTTTAAAAAATGTTTTCGCTTTATATTCAAATGTACATACATGTACAGTACGGCATGATTGTACGGTAAGTAAACATTTAACTGCCGAAAATTTTTACCTTTTAAATAAATATACTTTTTTAAGAAGAAGATAAAATGATTTTAATTAAAGCACCTTTACAAGAGACGTTTCGTTACTTCGTTTTACATAAAGTAATATTGCTTATTGCTTCTCTTTTGTTTTTCAATTACAAAGAAGTCAAATTTTTATAATTTCGTCATTTTATCGCGTTAAAAAGTTAACTGAAAATAAAGAGTAAAATCTTTCTTAATAAAACAGTTAGTATTTAACTTTAGACTTTTTTTTGTGTTTAAATCACACTGATATTTTAATTATAATAATTACGTTTTATAAATTCAAGTATTCAATCTTAAGGAATTAATAATAAATTCATGACCTTATGTTCAAAACTATTTTAAAAGCATAATTAAGCAATTGCTATTAGTGCTTATTAACTTTAAGATTAAAGGAAATCAATTTATTAATAATGGGGAAAACTATTACAACTGTAAAACGCTCTGATTTCAATGCATCATCTACAATTTTCTCATTTAAAAACAGTTTTTAAAGGTGTTCCAAAACAATATACTTGACGGCCTTTAACGGGAAAATAACTAGTATGTTATGAGTCAATAAATCCAAATCTAGAGCTTTTTTGACAATTCCCCTTGCTTGCCCACTCATTGTAACTTCCTCATAGAAATGGCTCTAATCGGAAGGTTTAAACGCATTGGGCTGTCCAAGAAGTCAATTATTTCCGTATTATTAGGACTTCCTCCGTCCCGTGGGAGAAATATCTTGCTAAGATGTGCAGCAAATATGTCGGATTTTTCCCTATCGCTCCTCACCCACGACCCATCAGACACTTACAATGGAGCGAGCGATTGAGTAGATGCTGAAAACCCCTCGTGGATTTCTACAAAATGCACGCATCTCTATGCAACTGGAAATGATTCTCATCATAGCTTTTAAACGTCTCATTTCTAATAGTTTCAGCACCTCTTTTGAGGGATATTCTGTTCTCATATCTCCTTTAGGATTGCCTTCTCAAGCGCCTGTTTGTATTAATTAAATCTATAATCTCTTTCGGGCGGGAAGTTCATCTATCCTACCCGTTCATATTTCTCTTTAGGTTCCGATGCCTTGATCCTTCGCGTTCAATTGAGTTCAATTAGTACAATGCACAATCGAAGTCACCAGACCATTTCAAGAGAACTGTTTCATTCAGCTCTTATCCGATCCAGTCAAATTAGAGAACTGAGTTCAAATTATTGAACTAACTTCAATTAGTACGATACATAATCGATGTCACAGACCATTTCAATGGAACTGTTTCATTCAGCTCTTATTCGATCCAGTCTCAGTACAAGTCTCAATCCTTCCTGTTGTTATGCAATATAGGCGAATTCCTCTTTTTTTATTACCAACGATCTTAAGGTGAGTAGAACTTGTGAGCAATCCTATGTTGAGTCATAACTATTTTTAATCGCGGTGTATAGAAACGACAAAAATGAAGTGACGCAGAAGTCTAGCTAGCCTGGTATTTTATTTGGGTCTGTAGACCAGCATGTTGGATGTAACCCGGAAACAACATTGAGATGTATGATGGAGAATACGACCTGAAAATAAAAATAAATAAATAAATAAAAAAATAACGTCCTTCCACAAGTTTTTGTAAACTGAGAGCTCCACAGATGTTTCGCGTTCATAAAGGATGTTTTTAATTTTAGTGCGAAAAAACAGATTTTAGACTATTATTCTAAACAGAAAATCGCAATGGGTTTACAACTTACCTATATCGCATTAGTATGATTTTATATTTTACTTACGACATTAGTGTAAAAATAATATTACATTTTTGAAAAAATCTGCGTAAAATCAGAAAAAAATTTCATTTAATTTCTTTATTATTTTTTATTGTTATTCACGATTACAAGAATCGGAAAGTAGTGGAAAAATAATATTAGTATTGAATAATAACAACATTATTCTCATATTAAAGTAGAGAAGTTTATTTTAGCACAAGTAATTTTATTCTCGTTTGAAGTATTATGAATAATATAGTTTACAAACAAAGTAATATGATTTAAGAGTTGAACACAAAATTAAGTCATTACAACTGTTGAAATAAATTGCTAAAGAAACTTGACGTATTCTATATCATGAAACGTATTAATAAAAAAAATAAAATAAAAATGAAAGAAGAAATAGTAAGCTTTGACTAAAACAACCTCTAGAAATCACGCGATATTTTTTCTGTTGATTTTTATTTATTTATATCATTAATACACATACACACACACGCGCGCGCGCACATATATATATATAAATTTGTACAGTATAGTGGTTGAGTAAAGTGGTTTTAACAGAACTAGGTCACGCTACTCAGTCGTCTGTGATATACATGCTCTATTTTATGGGTTAAATAATTTCTTAAGTATATATCACAAGCTTTTGCTTTTTTGGTTATTATTTAATATCTAGTTGTTAAAATTAAATGCAAATAATATGTACAAATAACCAAAAATAATCCAAAAAGAAAATAAAATTTTTAAACAAGGAATTAAAATTTCTTTGTCACAACCAATATAAGTATTTAATACAATATTTATTTTAAGTAAATTCGCTCTTATTTATCGTTACACTCTAGCAAGTTAGATAACATAAACGCGGAACATCTACATCTACATCTTTGCGGAAAGATATTTACATTTTTTAAATTTCAGATCGTGTAATAAAGACACTTTATAACAAACAACAATTTTTTGTACTTGTTAAAATATAGGTAATATTGTTCTAATATTAGGTTTTCAAAATGTATAAGGGACACCTTTTATTAGAAACATAAAAGTTAGTACATAGTGCGATCTAAAACTAGTTCTACCAAGTAAAATGTAATATTAAATTCTTAATAATTTTCCAGGTTAAATTATTTAAATATCTAGTTAGTATTGTTTGGCTAATTTTCAGTTCTGACTTCCACAACGTCTTCTTCTTCTTTGGATGTTTTCTGAAAACCCCTTCAAAAATGATAATGTTCCCATACTATTCGGTAAATAATAGAATAATTATGGTGAATAATAATAGAAATTGAATCAAAATTGTCTAGACAATACTGTATTTTATATATAAATAAATATATATATTGGAAATGCACATTATTTAAGTTTAATAATTTTTATTTGCGCGTACTTGATGCTACTTAAGTTTTATCTAATTAATTTTAAATTTATAATTTATATCATTTAATTTATATATTTTTTCATTTCATTTTTTAAATGTTTAGTAATTCCCCTTATCTTCAAAGAAAAAAAGTTTTTTCTCGTAAACTGTACTTGATTTTTGTGAGTTTGAAATCATTTAAAGCGTAATAACATTTACCCGAATTTTTACAATTTACAACATAAATCCGAATTTTTATGTGGAGAGTTTTTTGATAACGATTTTACACATTTTCTTGTCAATTGTTTAAATCAAGTCATACATGTGAGTATTACTAAATTTATGACCAATGAATTTATTTCCTAATGTATAAAAGAATGTTTTTTTTTGTTTTTTTTTTTTGTTTTTTTAAGGTAATTTTTACACTGTACTTGACAAATTACAATTCAACTTGACAAATAGTCATTCTGTTCATTATTAACTAATCTAACCTTTAAAACTGACTAGTTAATAAAATAGTTCATCATATCTTAAATCCATAACCCTTCTCTGTTTCCATTGCCGTCCGTGGTACTATGTTCCAAATTAGAAATAGTTTATATAAGTAGTAAATTTATATTTTTTTTTTCCTAGCCATGTACAATTTTTCATATTTTTTTTGTAGTCGTCAATCATTTGACTGGTTTGTTGCAGCTCTCCAACATTCCCTATCTAGTGCCAGTCATGTCATTTCGGTATACCTCCTACATCCTATATCCCTAACAATTTGTTTTACATATTCCACCCGTTGGCTGCCAGCAAAATTTTTCCCATCTACCTGTCCCTCCAATATCAAAGCAACTATTCCAGGATGTATTATATTATGTGTCTCTTCTTTTAACTATATTTTTCCAAATTCTTCTTTTTTCATCAATCGTTCATAAAACATTTATATTTTTTCCTACTTATTAACATTGCAAATTTTACTTCGTTATTAACAATAATAATATTTATTTCCACATTACATTCTTTTCTACGATATTTCATTAGATATTTCTGTCTTTAAAAAAAATTGTGTAAATCGTAGTGTTAGTTTAGATATTTTAAATATTAATTTAAGTCTTACAGTTTTACTGTAGTATCTATACTAAGTGCCTAGAATATTTTTTAAGATAAATCTAATTCAAATTAAGGACGAATTTTTCTTTTTTTTTTTATTAAAGTTATGTTGGAAAATATATATAGCCAATTCATCAATTAAATTTCACTGATAAACCTCCATTAGGTTATACTTATTAGTTATGTTACTGTTGCTAATTGATTTCATGTGGTTTTTGGCACTAATTAAAACTGACTTATAACGGAATATTGCGTAAATGAAAAATCAAACATAATTTCCACATACCTAATAGAACTACTGCTATGCTTTTAAAAGCTAATTATTCTATACCAAATAAAACTAAAGAAATAATAAATATGAATATTGGTATATCTGTATTATTATTCAGTACTACATTACTCCTACATGACTTAAAATTAAAGATTGTTTTCAGAACTAAATATAATTTAATTTTCGTCTTTCTCTGTTCATAATTTTTGAGTATAAATGTTCATAAAATCTTATTTCTGAAAAAAAATAATACATCCATAACACTAAAATGAATTACCATTTACACACTAAAACTTAAAAAATTTTACAAATTAATTTTATAAAAAAGTCTTATGTTGCCATACAAATCATTAAGTTTTATTTGTCTGCACAATTAATATATATTAAAAGACTGATCAAACCATTAATTTTCTAATATATCTTCTATGCTGTTTCGTTAACTCAAATACTTTATAATTTAATATAAATTATTAACGAAGAAGAATGCCGGGAGGTTTCTAACAGTGATTGGTAGTTTAACCATGTTTATCTGGAAAACGTTTTATTTTCGTATAAAAGTTGCAATTTTTATAATAGTTAATCTTTAGATAGAAATATTTTATTTATTATTTTTATACAAAATTACAAACAATAAAAATAGCAACGAAGTTCTGTAATCGTGAAAAATTTGGATTTTCAAATATAAACGGAAATATTAATTTTGAACATCTCTGAATTCACTTTAATTAGTTTCGGCGTGACGTCTGTATGTATGTATATCAAATAACTCAAAAGCGATTAACCGTAGGATGTTAAAAATTTGGATTTAGGACTATTGTAACATCTATTTGTGCACCTCCTATTTTGATTTCAATTGACTGAATTGCCCAAAAAAGCCCAAAATCATTTGATTTTGAACTTTTTCTTAGTTGCAAAAACAAACCCTCATTGAGAGATTTTCAACGATATATCATAAATGCTACTTATTTTCATTGGTTCTAGAATTATAGCCAAATAAACTTTCAGTTAATGAAATATTTGGATCTTACAAGGGTATACATTGGTTTGAATTAGACATCATTTCCTTTTTTTTTCTTTTAACGTTTTTTTTCTATTAATATAAATATATTGATTTATTAATAATTATTAACCTATGATTGTAAGATTGCTCTGTCATCTGCAAAATGGTGTTACTGTACCGTTCAATTTTCCACTACATAACTTATTTATGAATATAATAAATAAAACCGTTCCAAGTATAGAACCCTTTCAGATACCATATTTAACATGGCCTTGAGAATTAATTCATTTATTCTCCTCCTAATTTGACTTGGTCACATCTTCCTCTAAAACAGTACGTCTCGAATCATTTACCTGTTGACTGTGTGAATTTTTAACACCTTATATATTTTCTTATGAGTATACATAAGTTTACCCGTCTGGATAATAAATTCAAGGTTGATTATATTTCTGTAGTATTACTATAGTTCTTTTCTTTTAGTCATTAGCTATAAAATGAAGGACTATTTTATGGTATATCAGAAATAAAAGTGAAATTTATTCAGTGGTATCGGTTTAGTTATCTTTTAGTTCACTAAACAAATAATATAGACTTAAATTTTACTTATATTGTTAGTTTGCTCTATTTCTAATTATATTTCAACAAAAGCCTCAATTCTAAAAACTGGAAATTTTGTAGCTTGAACAATTTAATGAAAGTAAAGAGAGTGTATTTCATAATAATTATCCAAATTTTTTCCAAAAATATATTATTATATTTAAATATTGTTACAATTTATTGATATATATGTTAATCCGTTTATATATCCATTTAAATTAATCATAATGAAAGTCAAAATAAACCCATTTACCTTTAACATAGAAGCTACATTAGAACTTTATATAACTGACATAGTTTAGAATACTTGGTTAAAATGAATTATGTTTTAGACTACTATTGGAACATCCATCAACTTAGTTAAGCGATTTAATTTTATTATTACTAACAAACCTATCATGATCATTTACAACCATATCATTTATAAGAAAGGTAAATTATTTTTTCTGTGAATATTTTTCTAGCTACTTAAACTTTGCTCCATTGTCAAACCTATCCGACACCAATAATCTGTAGTCTTAACTATGTTAAGAGATAAAGCGGTGAGTTTAGTGAGTACGACTCATGATCTGACAGACTTATCCCTTCCTTTATATGACAAAATAATTTTGGAACTAGTACTAGTCGAAAGTACGCAACACCATCCTAATAAAGCGGTTGGTAAGGGTACTTATTTACAGTATGAGATATTAAGCTGTTATCAAATATTAAAATAACAACATCATTACATAAACCAAACTCAGTTTAGTGTCTGAGTCGCATCAACTTCTATGACAGGTTCTACAGTGAACTAATGTGGAAGTATTGTAATAATATTGCATGCCATATTATAATATTCCTTCAGTTACAACCCAACCGATAAAACTAAACTGAATATATTAAGTTGACATTAGGTTGTATAACTAAGTTTAAACAGGAGCAAGTAATCAAACAACAATAACATCACATGATTTGTGGAAACCGTATGACTTTCATGTAACCAAGTTTCTAATTAGTTTATGATTAGTTTAATTTTGTTTATTATATTATAAAAAAGAGATTAATTAACAAAACAAGTTGCGAATTATTTATAATTTTTTACTAAAAAATTTTACTTTAAAAAATTACACAAAAATTATTTTATTTAAATTCTTTCAATGTTTTATTTATTTAATTATTTATTGTTATAAAAGAAAGGGCATCAACAATATTATTGCCATTAACTCGATGGAAAGTGGTAGTGTATGAAAAATGCCATGTCTGACACCGGTATTCGAACTTGGGACCTCCGCCTCAAGTGCTAAGATGCTACCTACTTAGGCACGGAGGTCGGCACCTACACTATTTTATATTAACAAATAAATCAGAAACAAATAATAATATAAATATGGAAAAAATGTATTAAATTTCTGTATTAATGAGTATTCCCCCAATGGCTTTATTGTGTTTATTAAAAATAAAAGCGTAAAAAATAATACTATGATATTTCATCTCTATATTTTTGGTCATGGAATATTGTTGAAAAAAATATATTAGTCAAATTTTAGATGTCATATAATACTTTTTATAAATAAATGTTTTGCAACTATTCCATTTGTCGACTAAAGAAATAACAGTTCATTTGATAAAAGGTTTGATACATGTAATCTATCACAATAAAATATTGTGAGTAAAATTACAACAAACAAAAAATCATATGAATAAAATAACGAAAGAAAATTTCTTTATGAATATGCGTGTAAATTTTTTTTTAATGTAAAAAGGAAAAACAAAGCGATACCTTTATTTTTACTAAATGTTGTAAATAGTTTCTCTAAAATTTTGCGCTCTAATAATAGTATTTATTTTCCGTCGTAAAGACAAGAATTTTATATCAATTTATAACGATAAACATAAAAATATTCAATGATTCAAGAGAGCTCTCCTTTTAATTAATTGTACAATCATAAATTTCAATCACTGATAATATAAACTGGATGTCTACCTAATCTCGCAATCCTATCTTCAGAAAATAATTTATCAAGTAAGATAATTTTACTAACTACATTTAAATTAAATATCTTAATTTTTACTTGTATTAAGAGAAACGTTAAAATTATATAATATGGATCGTTTAAAAGAAATTTATTTATAATTTATTAGTTGAGGTAATACAAAGCAATAACGTTAAAAAAAAGAAATTTGCGAAATGTTCAATTTTCAAATTTATTACGATTAAATGTATCTATGATGAAGACCTCAATTACGTTAAGTTCAATGTTTTTCATTTATTATCAAAATAATTATTTTATCCTAATTCTGAGTTATTTGTTCTTTATATTATTGGTGTAACTTCTTGTTTACTAATCGTTTTTATCGTCTGCATCTGTATAACTAATTTTATTATTAAATTACCAAATGTTGATTTCTGAACTCTATATGGTTCAATCTGCCTAGAAAAGTTTTTTCTCTCTTCATCGCCGCTCTTCCCCGCCTCGAGACCGGACTCGCAACTAATCATAACTCAGTCACGAGGGGAGGGGGGCTTGGTCTTCCTGCCCAGAAAACTCTCTTCACGGTCGCTCACGGTCGTTCGTCTACTTCAACAGCCATTCTCCATATCCCATCGGGCAGTCATTCCCGTTCGATTCTTGCGTCCAAAGAACCAGAGTGCAGGGGATTCCCCGTGTTTCCTCACCGTATCCCATCCCCAGAAGGGACGGAATACGGCTCCACAGAGGGCTGTCCCCTCCCCTAGTCCACTTCTCACTGATCAGTTATCCCATTCCACGTCCTCTTCTTCTTTTTGCTTAATCACCCCAGTCACTCAGCTTCTGATCTTCTCCCATCCAGCTGGGCTGTGGAGCATAGTCGTCAGGATTTCTTCTGGTGTGTCTTCATTCACATGGAACTGCAAATTGTAGTCCACCCAACGGGCACAACCGATATCGAGATCTAACATCACAAACGTTTGTATTCATTAAGTATTCTCAAATATCTTTATTTTGAAGAAGTATTATATATTAAACAAAACATTATAAATTTTAAAAAAATTAGAAGAAATTATAAAATTTTAAGGGATAGATAAAAAATGAATTCAGAAATTTATTGTTGTTTAAAATACTAATTTTTTATATAACTAAAATATGAAACACCCGTAACTACTACAATGGAGAATTATAGTGCAAAAGAAGAATTATAGTGTAAATCTGAAATTTAATAATCCTTTCCTATTTCTTTTGCTCGTACTTAACATTTTAAATGAATAAATTAAATTTCACATTCCTTAAGTTGTCACCTGTATATTTATTAATGAAACCTTAAACAAGGAGACATTCAAAGTGAAATTCATTTGTTACAATAAGCCCACTTAATAATTTCAAAGTTTATTTGTACTAGTGTCTAATAGAAACCTTTTAATGTAAAAATATTGTAAAGCCTCAACAGAATTCGATTCAAGGATATTCCAGATGATATGTGAGAAACATCATTCCATCTAAGTGAAAATTATCTTTAATATCTCTTTAATTTTTACTTGATGTACTGTTCACTTTTTATCACATTTTGTCTGCTACAAATCTTGATAATTGCTAACGACAAAACTTTAGTTGCAGTTTAACTGTGCTGTATTTAACACGCAAATATATTCAATATTAATAAAAGCAAAGAGGTAAAAATAAATAACACATTAATATTATCATACATTATTTGTATTAATTTTTTAAGATATTTTTCAATGATATACTTAAATTTGTTTTATTTAGAGAATAATTTTTTTTTTTATTTTTGTTTTAAAAGTAATCTAACTAAAAATTTATAAATAGACTGCAATTAAAAGCAAAAAAAAAAAAAATTTGATTTCATTTACATTTTATAAAATTTTTTATGTACGCAAAATTATAAATTGTATGATAAATATCTACATAGAGAGCAATAAATTATATTAAAATTTTATTTCAATGACCATATCGACAAAACAAGACGAAATTTTAGAATGTAAAATTGGAGAGGAGTTGAAAGCTATAGATTGCCTACTAGTTTGTCCCAACAGAAACATGAGTAGGCTTTTGAATGAGAGAGTATCGGGCGAACGTGTCCAGTGCAGAACGAGAATCGCAGTTGAATGACGAGTTTCGATAACAGAACAAATGGCAAAATAGAAACGGTCACCCATACCACTGCTGAAGAGTCATTGTGATTTCATGTCATGTATTTTCCAAGCCTAACCTCAATTATCATGCGAGCAATGTACTCTCTACTGCGTCGCATTCACTTCTACCAGCACTTTTATAACACGTAACAACCCAGTACAGTATATTTAAACGTACAATATAGATTCTGCTATTATGAATAACACGGACTTTGATTTCATTGTTAAATTGAAATAATAACGACAACAGAGACTGACCCATCGCCAGACTCTAGATAAAGCTTTTATTAACTTAATCTTTCTATTTGTTCATATTTAACTGGCTGTGAAATATCCGTAATGTTGATAATATTATATGACAAAAAAAAAACACAGAATTTTGATTATAATTTGTTTTGTAGCATGCTCATTATATGAATAGTTAAATCATTCAAACATCACTTTTGGAACAATAGAATAGCGCAATATTTCAGAAATATATACGCTTTATTAAAAAATTGGAACCTTGTTTTAGGTTCCATATTGGAACCTAAAATAATATTTCGTATAATTTTGATAAAAATGATAATTTAATAAGTCTTCATTCGTTCACACACAAATAACAAATTTATATTTTTAACCAGCGAAGAAAGACCAATGTGCAAAGTACGAGAGAAACCAATCTTAAACATTTACGGGAAGAATAATAAAATATATAAAACCCTCAAAAAGAGGCACAAATTATCAGATAATATCGCTGCTGCCTTAGAAAATGGCAAATAAAAAAATATAGTTCCTTATCTATATGCCATTAAATTATTAAAACGTTTATAAAAAACATTCGACGATGTCAGTTTAAATTACGTTTGCCTGAGGATCCTCTATGTAAACGCACTTTACACTCGTATTTAGAGTACTCAAATCTACATAGTATCCTCCAACATTTTTTATTATTTTACTTTACTGTGTGTTTAATAGTTTAGTTTTGTGTAGACGTCAGTGTCTATTACACCCTTTAAGTATTACATGTGAGCAGTTTTTTGAATGTAATCATTATGTTTATTTTTGTGTTTTATTAATAACGTAAGAGCAAAAAAAAAAAACAGTGAATGTGGCAAAAAAGTATGACGAGGGCTAATCACATTAGAAATCGATGCCCATGTTAGGGAGGAGAAAGAAATTAATAAGTAATAATGTTGAATATTTTTTGAGAATAACATATCATCATCCCCATTCATTCTTTATAACCTTATATTTTAAAGCAAGTTTCATAATTTACACTTAATAATTAAGGACAAAACTAAACTCATAATTTCAAAAATTAAATTAAATTTCATAACACCCAATTTTCTCTAGGTTATATTTTTTTCATTACTTTAATACGTTACACGAAATCACAAAATCATGTACGAGGAAATCAGGTGTGTTTAAACTTCTTCATTTTTTTCTTTTTTTTAATTTCAGTGTGAAAATTTGTCCAGAGGAATTAAAGTTTAAACTAGCAGAAAGATTGAATGAAATCAGCATAAAATTTTAATTAGCATGTGAAACATACTGAGCTCTACAGTTGTGAGAAGTTTCACAGAAATTAAGGTAAAGTAACTTTTCTTTTAAATACATCTTTCTTTAAAAAATATTTCAATATACTATATTAATATTAATATACTTATTAAAGTAATCATTGAAAAATGTATAATAAATATAAGCGTATTTCTATCACATTACTTTGTAACTAAGGATAAAAATGTAACCACAAATATAAAAATAGGCTGTCTTCAACTGTTGATTTCAGTCCATTAGTAAAAGTTTACAATCCATTAGATTTGTGAGATATAGATTACTCACAAAATGGTTGTATAGTAGTACGAAAAAGGGTTGTTGATACAGATAGGAGAATAAAGTGCAATGTAAGAAGAGATGAGGTCGATACAAAGCAAGAGATGATAGTGAGTAGAAGGATTTAACGGCTGATAAGGAAATGTTTTACATTATACTAAAACGCAATGAAATGTTTCGCCCCCTATCTTTATCCATAGTTATTTCCAGCGATTTATTTAAGTAGGATATCTATACAACAATAACAATTGTTTGGAAAATGTTTAATCATGATTACGCTTAGTGCATTATAAATATGTTAGTATTTATTGGTATTTTTTTTATTTTTTTATTTATTGCGGTATATAAATTATTTTTGTACTTTAAATATATATATATATATAT
>JAAAKQ030037955.1:0-16871 GCA_010016005.3 Zanna intricata
CACCCTAACATATGACGAGCCTTACGGTGATTATTGATTAATTTAAAATGTGACGAGGGCTAATGACCACAGCAGTCAATGCCCATATAAAACAGTAGGTTACATTTAATTACATTTGATACATCAGGTTACATTTGCCATAGCAGCATATGCGAATATACAGCTATGCTAATATACTGCTATTCCGTTTTCGAAATTGAATACAAAAAGGAAAAATTAATGTTAACAGTCCTATGCAAAGTGTCAACGAAACTAGGGAAGATTACAGATGTACCGATTAGATAGTGGATACATCAAATCCAAATTAATGAAAAAATATAGATTTAAAAAACTTAACATTTTATATCTCCGAGTAATTTTACAGTTTTCTTGCTTTTTAATTAAATCATTTTGGGATAATTGTTTGTGAAGATATTTTTCTGTGCATAAAACACGGAGCGCGTAATATTTGTTTAGTTTAAGAAAGGATGAACTATCTGGAATACGGATAAAATGAAGTTTAAAAGAAAAGAATCGATCTAATAATTTTAAATACCTTTCAAATTAAATTGAAACACAGAATGTCTACAAGGTATTTAATTTTATTAACTTACAATATATTAAGATACAGAATCTATACCTCTACTTTAAAAGTAATTTTGAGTGATCTTATACACTGGTCTTCAGTAAATACACTTCAAAATTTAGATTTTTTTAGGATTTCAAGTTAGTAGTTTTATAAGGGTGCTCTTTCTTTCTGTGTAACCTCCGGAACTACCGTTAGGTATTACTTCAGAGGATGAATGAGGATATGTATAAATTGTTAATGAAGTGTAGTCTTGTACGCTGGAGTGTTTCAATAGTATAAGAATTACCCGTTTATTAGAATCTGAAAAAATACAGAAAACTTTATTGATACAATGTTTAATAACAAAAAAAAATAAACATTGTGTTTATTTTAATTTTAAAGAAATAGAATTTATAAAACAAAAAAAAAACAACGAAAATAAAAATAAATAAAATTACCTTTATAAAAATAATAAAACACTTTTTATTTATTATTTGTGGCTTGATCCAGAGGTCATCGCCAAGTTGACGGGATAAAAAAATAAAATCCATAAAAAAAATTAAAAATAAAGAAATAAAACATTACATATAACCGATTTGACAGATTCTCTCCATTCAATAAATTTATAATATCATATTCCCAACCAAAATATTTCGTATTCCCAAAATATTTCATATTTTCAACTTCTTTTTAAAAAGTTAAAAGAAGGAGATTGTCTTGATTCGAACAGATGTGCCTTTCCTTTGTATGATCCAAATATTTCGTTAATTAAAATTTTATTTGGCTCTACCTCTAGAACCACACTTCTCAGAAGTGGCCGCCCTGAGATTGTACTAGACTACACACTTCATTTACATTCATACAAATTCTCATTCATCCTCTGAAGTAATACCTTACAGTGGTTCCGGAGACTAAACAGAAAAAGAGAAAATGGATTGAGGGATGGTCAAAATAGATATTTCTATTGAAATCTGAAAACCGAAAATTTTTCGCGATCACAATACTCCTTTACTTCGTACAAGGAAGTAAAAAATCTGATGTGGGCACCACAAGACTTCCTTGTACGCCAATTAAATATCATAAACACACTTTTTTTTTTAATGGAAAGTACATAAAATTTCATTTCATCAATAACTGCCGATTATTTATTGTAATTTATTTTTATACAATGAGAGATTAACAAATTTATATACATAAATTTAAAAAAACAAATAAAAAAAAGGAGATGAAGTTTGGTTCTAACTAATGTGCCTTTCCCTTGTAAGAACCAAATATTTCATTTAAAAAATTTTATTTTTCTATAACTCTGGAACCAGTGAAAATAGGTAGCACTTATGATATATCGTTGAAAAGGAATGGTGAAAATTGATATTGCCGTTGAAGTGTGAAACCGACATTTTTTGCGATCACAATACTTCTTTTACTTTGTACAAGGAAGTAATCGTGTAAGAAGTGACAAAAACAGTCCGACCAAAAACTGACGTTTAAGCAACTGAGTAATCCCTATTAAAAAAAAAATCATGGTTACCTTCGTAACATGTTTTTTTTTTAGTGATATTTAGTGTTAGTTGATCAATGAACTATGGGTAGCATGATTTTACTTTACTAAGACAAAAGTAGAAGACTGCACTAAAGTAAACCATCAGAAGCGGAACAGAGTTAAAGATATACGGAAATACAAGAGTGATGGTGAGGTAGAGGCAAACGAAGAGAGAACGAGAGAGGGGATAGAGTCGGGAATAAAAGTAAAGAAAATGAGATCCACAGAAAAATTAAAATAAAATTTAGATGCGGTGTGTGCCAGGTAAGAGAACAATGAGAGTTCCGCTATGCGGCGGACTCTGTATATTGTTGGTAAGCATGTGTGACGCGACCGGATCTGTTACGCGCCGAGATTACGTGCTACTCGGTTAGATGTTTGTATGATGCTCAGCTTACGCGAAGTGATGTATTTATAGATTCTAATAAAAGAAGTGGGATGTCGTAGAACGGGACACAAGTCAGTCAGTCAGTAGCATCTCGGCATCCGATTAGATGAAACCGTTTTACTGTGGAGAAAATCGGATTATTAAACGTCTACGGATAGCGTTTTAAGTTTTAAATGAACTTTCAAAGAATGTGCGCGATTAAAAAAAAAAAATCCAGAGACGATTAACGTAAAGCCGTTTGTCAGTTTCGAGTGACTGTCGGTCGGGTTTAGTTCCGGCTTATGACCGTGATGTGTTGATTGCGATCGGTGAACCAGGTTTTTGATGGAGAACGGCACTGATGCGATAACAAGCCTTGAAGATCCAGAGGGCGAAGCCGTGTTGGAAGTACTTCGCTTCTGGATTCAGAGGGTAGCTGTACCGATAGTAGTCTTTATCGGTGTCGTCGGTAATTCAGTGACGGTTGTTGTGTTGACTCGACGTCGAATGTCATCTTCTACAAACACATACCTTACAGCCCTCGCCGTCGCCGATCTCCTGTACCTCCTTTTCACCTACTACTTATCATTCGTTCATTTAACGTTTCTGAATGATGAAACCTATTACTTGTATTGGCTCTACTTACCGTTTAATTTGTGGTTTACAGACGCAATGAGTAAGTATAAATTTATTTTTAACCAATTTGTTTTAAAGCCGAATGCCGTTAAATTATTCTAGCATTTACCTTCTTTAAATGGTTTTTAGAAAAGATGTCAATGCAAGCTGTCTGAAGAGCCGTTTTCTGCACCGGTACAGTATTCATTAGTTTACGATTTAGCGTTTAGTTCAAAAATTTAAGTACTAAAAACATGTTTTTATTCATATTTTTTTTTAATGAATTGTTTTAACATTTTTTAGTAGGTTCTTATAGACAAAAATATTTATAGCACGTGTTAATGTAAAAATGAGTAAATTGATCATGAGGAAAATAATACATTTATTTGCTTTTGTTGTCTTAGACATACATTTAGAGATATTTAAACGAGTAAGACGAGATAAATAATGTGTCAAATAAAAAACCTGAATGTCCCAGGTTTTGCTAACGGCAAGTTTAATTGGTTATCAACGCTTGTCGCTCTATTCTTTTCATGAAAAGCAAGTTCTTTCGATTAGCACTTTTAAAGACTATTTATTACTTTGTAGTTAGATGTGTAATTTATGTAAATACAAAAGATTGAAACATTAGTACTCGAAATGCAATTATTTAAGAATGAGTCTTTTTATCCGAGATCAAAAGTATATTAAAGTTGTAAGAAAGTATATTTTTTATTTCTGTATTTTTAGATAGCTATTTACGCGACCTGTTCTATTTTAAATATTATACAATTTTTAGTTTTTTTTTAAAAATGTTTTAAATCTGTTAAATTTTGAAAAGAAAATTTCATTTAATATATTGTAATAATCTCAATAATGAAAAATTACACTAATTTATTAATTTGGTAGGTTTTTGGGAAGAGAAATATTGGAAATAGCTACGCTCGTATTATAATTTAAAAAAAATAGTTGTTTGTCAAAGATATTTGATAAATAAGAGTTAAAAGCGGAAAGAGTTTACTTCATTATTCATCTTTTGTTTAAGATTCGAGTTAATTAAAGTTATAATCGGGAATCAAATCCAAGGATGAATCCGATATAATATATTCATCTGTGAATATTTACTATTCAGTACTATTCGTAAATAATAAAATATTCTTTAGGTATAACTAATAACGTTTTGAAAATATACATTTTAATTTGTTGCTTTCCTACCTAAACATCTTTTTGTAATCATATGCATAAATAATAAGTCGCTGAATAGTTAAACAAGGCGCTTGGGCGCCGCTATTCGGTATCGAGTGTAATACAACCTTGACTTAAATTTTTGTCACACACCGATCTTCTGATAGAAGAATATATAAAATTAAGTGTTTTAGTAAATTTTCAATTACTGTAGAGCTTGGATGATGCAGTAAATATAGGGTAATTCTCCTACACGAGTCTTTTATAATTATAATTCTTTTCTTCAAATATAAGTATTATTTATTGCCGATGATGTTTTCTTGTGTAGCTTTACTGTCGTATTTTGTTAATAAAACATATTGCTACTTTACATGTATATAAAATCTTGCACATTTTAAATATTACTTGATCGGTACTGGAACGGTGATACGTATTAGAGGGATAAACAAATGAATTTACAGTAGAATTTATCACTCGGAAGTTATCACTTCGTATTTACTAAATAAATATTTAAATCTTATTATTCATTCTAGTACATTTTATTATTTATTTAATAATTTTTTTAATTCAATATAAAGATGTTGTATCGAGTATTTTATCAGTTCGGTATAAAGAAAACGTTTTATTATACGGTGAATTAGGTGCATCAATGTAAATGTAAAATATAGGCCTATGATTGTTACCTCAATCTGTATTATTTATTCAGCTTCTTTATATTGTTCTCTGCAACATATAACAACTGTATTGTGTAATTATATTAAACATACTTTTCTATTGTTAAATATGAACAATCTTACCGTAAAATAAAGTTAAAACTCTATAATTTTCCTTTCAGTGTATAAATTTGTAACTTTGATTTTTTTTTTTTAAATAACGTTTATCCTCTTGAGAGAGGGTTAAGAATTTGGTCGGCCCTTCATCCGAATACTGTTTAACAAACGTTAACTTTTTTATTAACTAACAAAAACAATCAATTTTATTCTAAGTTTAAAAAAAAAATCGGTTTTATTGTAATATAAATTATACTGATAATTTATTTTGGGCAAAATTAATGCCTTTGCATTATAAATTTAATAAAGATAATTTATTAAATAGCCTGTTTTTTACATTCATTTCTACGTTTATGTTTATACGATAAAATATTGACGTAGATAAACATGGTTTTCTTGAGATTACGCTTTAATGGAAAGAGGAGTTTTGAAGATTCTTAAAATCTCTCGAGTTTGGAAATCGTTGAAATCTCTTTACTTATTTACGATTTGAATAATGAAATTACGAATATAATTAACATATTGCTGTAAACTTCAGTGATATCAACTATAAATTTAAATTTTCGAATTTAAGAAACATTTCTTAGTGAATGTTAAAATAATGGTCTTATAGGAGAGTAATTCGGTTTTAATTCGATTGAGTCGGAGAAGTGAATTTTCATCGTTTTAAAAATATATTTTACAATAAAATTCCTTCTTCTTTTACTGCTGTACTTTTTAAAACGTTTTAGAACGGTTGTACTATTAGACAATTAAGCTCTTTCTTCGATTAAAGATACAATCTTGAACAAAATAATTAGTACTTTAGCAAACTTTACATGATACTAACTTGAAAAGAAAAATATGTACTCCACGGTACCAGTACATTAATAGAAACATAAATAATTACTCTTTTCGATACGCGTTAGATTCGTAAAATTAATTTCAAATTCATATTTATATTTTAAATAATATAAAATGTGATAATAATTATGTCTTGTCTATTGGTTTGTACAATAGGCTAATTGTATTGGAGAATAGTTTTCAATTTTATTAATTTATAAAAGTTTTTCAATTATTCTAAAATAATTTCTTTATCAAACTTATTAATATCTCAAAGTTGTTGATCTAAGTTAAATGACATTATAAAATTATTAATCTTATATTTAACATTAAATATATAAACTGACATCAGCTAATTGAATAAAAAAAACAGTTACTACGACATAATCATACGAAACTAGATTAGGTCTTAGCCATAAAACATTTTTCCAATATTTAATATACGAAATATTGTTTTCGGAATAAAGAGTCTTAAACTTAAATAATTCTATAAAGCAATGAATATATTTGGTGGTTTGCTCTCTCTATAACGTCATCGCGTCTCTCCTTTCATTATTCTCCAGATATTTTCTATATCTTACATTCGTTCTCGTTTCGTGGTCCATTCCCATAGCTTTCGTTCAGTTTCCTTCCGCGAATTAACTGTTCGGTTTATCTGGTTTATATTCCTTTTCCTTATCAATAATACTTTAATTTTTTTTAAATATTTGCTAGAATTTCTAACAGATTTGGTCAGCTCTTCTTCCGAATATTATTTAACAAAGGTTAATTTTTATTAAATAACAAAAATATAATATTATTTTTATTCTAAATTAAAAAAAAAATATATCACTTTTTACTGAAATACACTAATAAGTTATTTACCGCAAAATTAATGCACTTGCGGATTGAATGATGGAATATAAGGACATTGAATGCACCGGCGAACTTTCAGCAGAGATGGTGAATGGTACACAGGCTTGCTTGGAGTGGTTGTGCTAGATGGACTTGCTTGGAGTGTTATGTAAGGATCAGTTTATTTTCAGGGTACTATGAAAAAACTAATGAGAACGCAGAGTATATATATATGGAGTTGCTTTCAAGAAGACAGAGAGAGTCAGAGATACGGTAATGGTTTGGGACCGATGAATGAAAGAATTATAAAAGTGAGATTAAAATCAAAATCTAGAAATGGTTTTGTAATTATTGAATGTTGTGTGATCTAAACTGGAATTCAAAACTCTTACCACTTAAAAAATACCTGTCATTTAAAATAATTATAGAATAATAATAAATAACAATAATAATAATAATTTTTTTTTATTATTGATAAAAATAATAAATAATAATAATAATAATGCCTGAGGTAGCTTAACGGTGGTTCCGGAGGTTAAAAAAAAAAAAAAAATTACAATGTCCGAAACATACCATCAATGTTCCACATCCAGTGTGATAACAGCTGTTCATAAGTACAAAACATATAGTTGGCTAAAGGGGTTTCGAGTCTTTTCCTCGGAAATATGATAATTTTTTATTAATGATCCCGATCTGACTTTTAACTTCAGATCAGTACACAGGCTAGATTTTTCAGCGCTTCACCTGCAGATCATTTATAATAAGGGAGGCTGTATAAGCAAGTGTAACAGAAACCCTTCTGTTGTCCATACTCCCAGCAAAGGTAAGATATAATAAAGTGCTCTTGTGTCAATGCATGCATAGGCATGCATTGTGATATTGGGGCTCCTGTAATTACTCTTGAGGGCCTTATTTTGTAGTTTTCAATATTTTGGAAAGTGGACTGTGGTGCTGTAATGAGTAGTACTTGAGAACGGGTCTCATATAACTTTTGTAAGTCATAGACAATATGTCTTGATTTACTCCCCACTTTGTACCAGTAATTCTCTTAACATGGTCAAGACACTTTTCAGATCCTTTCACTTTTCAAGACCTTTTTCTACTAGATGGTCCGTAGCTTTGCCCAATTCAATCTACTCTCTAGGACTACCTCAAGAAGGACTACTTCAATGTTGCTGAATTTGTTCGTTTTAGTTTTTCTTGAACATAGATGAGAATTACATAGTGTTCCTTGGTTGAGAGGGAGAAGAACTGAAATTTTGGGCATTGACACACATCTCGTTCCCCTCGGCATATTGCTGAGCGGAACAAGATGTGCTTTATTCAGGTAAGTTTCTAATGCCCCTATATTGCTAGTAGCTGCTATTAGCCCAGATCACAAAGTCGTCAGCATACAGAAGCACTTCAATTCCTGGTATGGACTTAAGAATCTGTATAAGATCATCTATCATTATACAAAATGGAACAGGACTGAGGACTGAACCTTACAAAAGGCTTTGTTTTATCTGCCTGAACTTGGATGTTCCTTGTCTATAGTTGACATAAGCAAGTTTTTGGCCTAAGTAAGATACATTGAAACAATTTGTCCGGCAGACCCTTTCCGAGAAATCTCTTTCTCCCAACCCTATTAAGACAGTTGTGAAGTTCACAAAAACAGCAAAGAAATGAGATAGCGGCAGTTACAATGAGCATGAAACTGAAGCATTTGCATATTGGTTAATGGAAGAACTGTAAACAAGATTTAAAACCAAGGTCACATTCATGAATAAAATAGACTCAGTTAGAGAAGATAAATGACTTGCTATTGGTACTGGAGAAAATTTCATTATGACTCCACCAAGAATCCCTATAAAATCAACAGAAGCCAACTTACAGCTCCTGCAGCCAGTAAACACACAAAGCTGCTTGAGGAGAGGGCAAGGTCAGAGAAATTTTTCTCGTCGTGGAATCCTTAAAAAAGATCAAACCGCAGAAAGTCGTAATCTTAATTGATTCGCAAGCTGCCGTAATTGCTGTTTCTGATGCTTCCTGCTCTTCCTCAAATCAAGTTGTTATGTGCCAGGAATTGATGGACAAGTTGATTTTAGAAGGCATACAAGTCGTTTTACAATGTATACCAACATATTATGGGTTATCGGTCAATGGAAAAGCTGATCAATTAGATAAAGAAGGGGTCAGAAAGGAACAGGCCGATAAGACAATACCTTTTGTAACGGCAAAATATTAAATCATCAATCATGGGACAGTTGGAGCAGAATGGCGCTAGAGTTAAAGGAGAAACAATGGGCATCATTACTTGACGAAAAGGGACGAGTGCCAGAGATCTTCCAAGGGGTGAGGCCGTTGCATAGTTTCAAATGAAGACGGAGCACGACTATCTCCAGAGCCACCTTCACCGCATTGGAGTCGCCGAATCAGCAAAAAGCCCATTGCGTTGACAAGGGTTTATGACAACCCTGCATCTATCGACCTGTTGTGAATTACTGGACGATAGAACCACAGCGAAGAGTGAGGGTGAAGTGTATTGGACTTCTAGGTGTCGCATAGTCGATATGATCCAAGACAATCATACAGAATTAAAACAAAAAAAATATATATATATATATATATATATATATATTCAACCGCATAACTCCTTTAATTTATTGAAAGGGGTTGCTTGTATCGATCTGCTTAATTGTGAAGAAGAAATAATAGAAGTATTATCAATTCAAGGTGAAGAGCTTTCATTGCGTAACTTAAGCGATGTTTTAAATGCTAACTCTTTAAATATATTGCAATCAGATGAGAAAGACCACAAATCTGCGAGTGTGTAAGAATAATCGTGAAGCGAGCCAAACAGAGATCCTCCTGTAGAGAGGCGTGTGTCAATTGTAAAAGGTAACGCAATTGCTTCCATATGTCCAATTTATAAAATGGAAACTGAGATTCAGGAGGTGAAAATAATGCAAAAGGTAAGCTATCCTGAAGCAAGAAAAATCATCAGTATCCGAACACCACTTACCTATTGACCAGTATTTCTTGTCAAGGTTAATTCAGATCAGATGCTCTCAAATCTCTCCCCAAGTACAGCTCATCTAACCAGGCTAAAAATCCAAATAAAATTATTAATATTTATGTACAGAAGCATAATTCACCAAATGAACTTGTTAAAAAAGTAACTAATTCAGAACCCACTAAGGAACCTCTCAAAGCCAATTTCTTCCCAGGTTACGTCACCTCTGAAACCAGAGATACCACCACAAAACACAACGCGACTGCTTCACTGCAATCCCTGGAATGGGTGTCATATTTCTGCCTCTGAGTCGGTGCCTATTTATTATTATTTATTCATACCTGTCCTCTTGCACCGCTTTCATGGTATCCGACTCAAAGGCTGGAAGCTATATGGGCGATGATGATGCTATATTGATGAAGCTGTATTAGACAATGATGCAGTAAATAAAGTAGAAAAGGAAAAAAAAGGTTGATCAAAAGGCAAACTAGGCATTAACTCTCTTATTATAAATGAGAGTCGATTTTTCTGTAGAATATCAATGGATACTTGTTAAATTTTCTTGAGGTCTTACGATTGGTACATGATACTGACCCTATCTGTATATGTTTGCAAGAAACAGATTCTTGCCAAGATTGAATTTTAAACAAAGAAGCTATTATCTAGCGGCGATATCAACCCCAGATATGATCGATACACATTACTGTATACAGCATACACTTGCCGGACTTTGATTTTAAGAGGATGACATAATGCGAATTATTGTCCAGTTTTCTCCACCCATACTATTAATGGGTGGTGACTTTAATACACAACGTCCGACATTAGAAAAGTCAAACTGCCTTTAAAAACATAGGACATCTGGAAAAAGATAGCTAATCTATGTTTTCGTGTGCAAAAGTAGATTAAAAAAAACCGATCCTCGTCATAATACAGGTCATCCATTACCAGAAAATATGATTGCGGCAGATGTGAAGAAAGTGAATTACGGAAAAAAAGTGAAGGCAAACTGCGAGCGTACAAATTTTATCCTCCCTACCTTGACTTCAATCTGAAGACGATTTATCTAATAAAATCATCAAACAAAATCGCTAAATTATAGAATCAGTTTGAAAGAGTCAGTAAAAGGGTTAATTATGATGATTGTTTCAAGAGTCGAAATCAATTTCACTGAAAAAAATTGTCTGAAACTTTTATTAAATGTACGTTTTATCGTTAAATTTGTATTTTACAATAATTTCATTTTTCTTACTTATATGAGAGCTCTTTAATTAGTAGTAACTTAGGTAGTTGATAGGTTTTCAAGAAATAAAAAAATAAAAAACTGGTATTTACAAAATAATAATAAATATTTGCTAAACAACTTATACTTGCGCAAAATTGAGTGATGAACTTGCACAACTTGTCTGATCAAAACATTAACGAAAATAATTAAACTAAGCTTTGTATATGGATAATTTTATTATGACATTATCACTAAATTATTATAAACTAATAGAACATTACTTCTCAACATCTCGACAATAAAATTATCGAACTACGGGTCTTTTCTTTGCAGGTTACACCGGTGCGAGTTTGTAAACTGTGCTTTTCTCATGTATCATTTTCTTGATGTGTCATTCTCGTATATCATTCATGAAAACTATGAATTCTTCATTATGTATTATTAGCATATAGTAGCATTTTCAGGGCCTAAAAAATAAAATAAAATTTTTTCATGGTATTTTTGTAAGAGGATAGAAAAATATAACATTTTTCTTATAATTAATTTTTATAAACCCAAAACTAGTTTAATAATAATTTAAAAGAAAATCGTAACCCGTTTTTATATTTAATTCTACAGAATGATATTTTATTTTCAGAAAATAAAAATTGAATTATAACAATAAAACTGTTCTAATTTACCTGGAATTTTCCACTTCTCATAGATGTATTTCTTGAGCGAAATGCACACAGATTTCATTTGTACATACAAATGAAGCTGAAAGCCAATTTATGTAACTTTGTTTCAAAACTATTGCAAATTATGTATTGAATTACGAATTATTCATAAAATTGGGATTTTATGTATTTAACAACGGCTTTTTATTTTAATTATTTATTGCTTTTATTTTACCAAAAAAAATTATTTCTGATTAAAATATTTTAAAAGTATATGTGGTTCGTTGGACTCTGTACCGGTGGCGATTCTGATACTTTCAACCGTTGTCCAACAGTTATTAAAGAAACATATTTTTATTCTTCTTTTCAGCCATACGTCTAGATGTATAAATTGTGAAATTTGTTAATTTCGTTGTATTGTTTCTATTAAAAAACAATTGAGGTAAGTTGACTTGGTAATTATAAGTTATCTTTACAGAAATTATTTAACTATTGAAATAAATTTTTACTTTACCGGCAATAGCTATATTTATTCTGTCAAGTATATTGATACTGCTCCACTGAATAGTTACACTGATTATTCAGCAGCTACAGCTGTCGCAAATGAACATAATGAGAAATAAGAATCAAAATAAGAGAAGTTTGGTATCATTAAAAATTTTGAGTGGAAGCTTTTTCAAACGCCACCACGTTTCATGACCTTAATTTTGAAATTAATCAGAGAAGGGTACGATACTTGCCGCCATTTTGAAATTTCAGCTTTTTGTGGGCTATTGTAGAAACATGAAATTCGGAATAGCGGTATTTTACATGAATTGCTTACATTTCTGAATTTTTTTCCATCAGACTAAGGAATGTAGTTAGCTTAAATTGTTTTAGTATTTTAATACTCGTGTATTTCTAAAACGAATAATTAAAATGTCATAAAACTTTAGGAAAAATATTCCTCTACTTTCTTTACACAAGTTCAGACTTGTTAAATTTGATTTTATCCAAAATTTGATAGAGTTTAGAACTTAGAAGTTATAAGACGTTATTACCGATTTTTTTTGGGTACAGCCGTGTCCAAAATTATTTTATTCTAGATTCTGCTTAGCTATTTGTAAACTACCTTAATCTAAGCACCAAATTAGGATAAAACATTTCTGTGCTCGAAATGCTAATTGTATTTAGTTTTAGGCAATTACAGACAGGCAATTACAGTGGGTAGGCAGGTATCCAATTTCAAATATTATTAGTTTTCTTCTAATATCACTATAAACAGATTTAATATCATTAAAATTAAGTTCAATTTCATTTTGTCTTCCATAAGATATCAGTATTCATATTTCTCGTAAAAATGTTTTTCTCATATTTTGAAATCAATGCCAAAATAAAAATTACATAAAGAAAACACTGCTACATTCGACGTCCTCTTTCACCTTGTGAAATATTGCCACTACCTTTTATCAATCGACTCTGTAGAATCAATTTTTTTAAATTATTTACTAAATTCGTTTTCTAATATTTTTATCGAATTTCAATTTCCAAAATCGTTTTCTATTTTATGTTTTATAATATATTTGATCACTTTTAAGTAATAATATTAGTCATTAATATTTAAAAGCTCTGTGGCTTAGTTGAAATAAAAATCTTCCAATTTCAAAGCCGGGATAACTGTGCAATCGTTTTCCGGTTTGTTTTTAATGTCAAAATTGCTTATGAAAATGAGCTACTATGCAGCAACCAATTATGTTAGCAGAACTTAGATTTATTGTACTGTTAGATTTATTGTATTGTTAGATTTATTGTATATATATATATATACATGTACGTATATATATATAAAGCCAAGTAAGAGAAGAAAATTGGCATAACATTGTTTCTTTAAATATATTTCAGTCGCTCTATAACTATGCTCTTTGAAATTATGTTTGAACCTTTTTACAATAAATTGCTTAAAAGTTCAGTTACGAGTATAAAGAAAAAATGAAACAATTACGGAAAAATTAATTATAAAAACGTATTATGTCGGCCATTGAAAATTTTATAACTAATAATTTCATTTTTTTTTTTCAAAAAGCATGTCGATTAAAAACATTTAAACATAATTTAGCAAAATATCTCTATCGGTTCTTCAAAAATTTTCTAATAAATTTCTATTAAAAACAAAAAAAAAGCACACAGAAATCGACATGCTTCAGTGCATTTAATGGTTTGAAGATATTTGTGCTGATTCAATGTTTTCACGCGTTATTTTTCCGACGTTATGTACAAGTTCCATTCTATAAATTAATAAACATAAAATAAAAATTGTTAGATAACCCTGAAGAAAAGATGAAGCAGATATCATTCTTGCATCACATTATAATTATGGGACATTTTAGAATTATTCAGATACGATAACTTTAAGATACGGTAACTAGTTATCCATTAGATTTTTAAAAATAGAATGGAAGAGTCGAAAATGTCATTATTTCTTTAAAAACCCTCACCAAAATAATCACCAGAAATTTTGATGAAGGTAAAGGTAAAAGTCTGCATTTCAACACATGAGAAAGGTTTACACATTTTTTAATCGAAAAATGAATAACGTTCAGTTGAAAAAAGGGATTTCTTTTAATCATCGTGCTACGGATCTATGTGTTTGTCAAATGCGTGAAATACGCGGTTGGCACGAAAATTTCCTTTACAAAGTAAAAAATCTACTAACTTGCTAATGTAAACATGCCAATATACTACAAGGAATTGGCCACTAGCATCAGTTTTATTCTGTTTAAAAAACCTTTGATCAACCCGTTTAAACAATACTTCCTTTCCCTTCTTCTGTTTAACCTTAGGAAACACCGTGAGATATTAATTTAAGCATGAATGAGGATGATATGTAAGAATGTAAATGAAGTGTAGTCTTGTCTCAGGTGACCATTCCTGAGATGTATGGTTAATTGAATCTAACCACCAAATAACACCGATATATCCAAGATCTAATATTCAAATCCGCAATAAAAGTAATTGCCTTTACTAGGATTTGAACCTTAGAACGCTTGATTTCGAAATCAGCTGATTTGCGATGACGAATAAACCACTAGACCCCCCCCCCCGGACTAGACGCCCAGTGGGGTGTAAACAATACTTGCATTAAAAAACTTCACATTTCTGTCGTATTACCCTTCTATCATTGAAGTCCATCAGATCTGTTAATGGAATAACATCAGGTATTCAGCAAGTCTTTGAACAAATAATAATCAATCTTTGATTATTCGAAGTTGATTAGTCGACAAGACTACTGATAAAAATCAGCTTTAATCGTTAAAAATCGAATGAATTTTTAACGATTAAAGCTGATTCCAGTGAATTCTTGTTCCATTAGGGGTATTCCTGCAGTAAGTGACATACCCCTATAAACAAATTACTTCTCAAAATTTAGTGAGTTCAGAAATCGAGAAAGATATTTACGTAGTTATTGATGTGATGACTTCAACCTCTCTCTCTTTTTCTGTTTAGCCTCCGGAACTACCGTAAGGTATTACTTCAGAGGATGATATGTACGAATGTCAATGAAGTGTAGTCTTGTACTATCTCAGGTCGATCACTCCTGAGAAGTGTGGTTAACTGAAACCCAACCACCGAAGAACACCGGTATCCATGATCTAGTATTCAAATCCGTATAAAAATAACTACCTTTACTAGGATTTGAACCTTAGAGCTCTCGACTTCGAAATCAGCTAATTTGCGATGTCGCGTTAACCACTAGACCAGCCCGATGGGCTGATGACTCCAACTTCTATAGATATTAAACTTAACCATTGCGCAATCCAAAATGACATGGCCATTAACCCTTAACAACGCTGTTAATAGATCGGACATGATGTTTGGCGTTGTGCAGATATTCTCAGATAATTTAAAAATTAAATTATCCAAGTTCGTTAATAACTAACAAACTAATTTATTGAAAAACTGAAATTCATTTTCGATTTCATTATCTATTTATCTGCTTGAATTCTTTTAGTAAAATATCTAGCAAAATAATATCTCACAAAAAACACCTTAGCTTTCAATAAAATAGCTTCTCAATTTTCTCAAGATGAAAACAAGCAAAAATTCTCTCAAACTTCAAAGCGTTAACCTTTTGTGAAAAGTTGTAAAGAATCTGTTTATAAATATCTCGCTCAGCTTCGGAAAATAGGCAGTTCCTCACAAATTTTGGACTAAATTGAAGCGAGGTTAGTGTATTATTAGGATAGAAGCTCTAAGTAAGTAGTAAATGCTCGAACGACATTCGTACATATGTAATAAGAAGTTGTATCTCTTTTCCGGCCGATGTAAAAAGAAGTGCAATATATGTTTTATATTACACAACAAATATTCAAGTGCAGCGTCACCGTATTTGTTTTCTGATATTGTTTGGACTATACACAGAACAGAGCAGTACGAAAATCAGTGGTGGCAGTTTTTTTTTTTTTCATATACTAATACGAGTATTTCTTTTTATATATACTCCTTAGCCAGGTTCGATGGGAAGAGGAAAACGACTTTTGGTCAAGTGATTTTAGAATAATCAACTCAGCAGCAAATAAAGGACAGGCAGGAGTAAATTTCGTAATGAACAAGAAGATAGGGATGAGAGCAGAGTATTTCAAACAGCTTAGCGATAAAGTGATTGTAATAAGAATAAAATCAAAACCTAAGTCGACAACGATTGTTAACGTCTATATGCCTACAAGTGCCTATGATGATGATGATGAGATGGGGTGTGTATACGAAGAAATTAACGAAGGAATTAAATATGTAAAAGGAGATGAAAACGTAATAATAGTTGGAGATGGGAATGCAAGCATCGGAAAAGGCAAGGAAGGAAATATTGTGGGTGAATACGGGCTGGGCAAAAGGAGTGAAAGAGGCGAACGACTTATTGAGTTTTGCACGAAGTATAATTTAGTAATTGCCAACACCCACTTTAAAAATCATAATAGAAGAATATACACATGGAAAAACCTGAGGATACTACAAGATATCACATAAATCATGGTTAAACAAAGATTTAGAAATCAACTCCTTCATTGCAAAGCACGTCCTGGAGCAGACATTGATAGCGACCATAATTTAGTGATAATGAAATGTAGATTACGGTTTAAAAACCTAAAGAAAAGGCGTCAGATTTGTCTTTGGAATTTAGAGAAGCTTGAGAAAGTAGAGGTAAAAAGAATTTTGAGGACATCGCAAGAGGTCTGAGTAAAAACAATAAGGTAGAAAATATAAAACAAGAATGGGTGAATGTTGAAAAGGAAATTCTTAAATCAGCAGAAGCGAACTTAGGCGGAACAAAGAGAACTGGTAGAAAACCTTGGATATCAGAG
>JAAAKQ030037977.1:4233-16868 GCA_010016005.3 Zanna intricata
GCAAAATTTGTATTCCACCCAGACCGATCATTTTCCGATAAAATCTATTATATCCACGATTTCTCTAAACTTACACAAAGACTGTAGCAACTGTTGTTCCTCTTTACCCGTCCTCAGATTCAACCACCATAAGACTGACTTCATCTTAAAAACCAGATTAATTTTATACTTGCTAAAATTGCCCTCAAAATAATTCCTATTCCCTCAATTTAAATTTATGTGAAAAGGAATCTGTGTTAGGTATTACATTACAAGATGAGATGAATGATTTGTAGTAATGCGAGTGAAAATGCCATGCCTGACCGGGATTCGAACCCGGGACCTCCGAATGAAAGGCCGAGACGCTACCACTAGCACTACAGAGAACGGTTAGTACAATCCCACCTGCATTATCCGTAACACACATACAAACCAATTAGCTAACATCTCTTTAAACCCCTGTTTATTTTCCACCATTAATTCAGCTAAGGCACATGGATATTGAAATTTAGATATTTAATAGTTTTAATAATGTAACTACATTTAAATTTAAGCAGGAAACCTTAAACTTAAAAAATAGGGTGCAACCATAGATCACATTTACAAAAATGATGTTTGTAAATAGGAACATTTTAAAAAATTTAACTACAGTAAATTACAATTTAATGAACAAATTGGAAAACCATTAAAGATAAAATAAAAAATAAGTCTATAATATTTGCTGAATGAACTGTTCACATTTGTCTACCACATTAAATAAAATTAAACAAACACATCTATTTGAGAATATAATAATATTGTTTGATTCTTCATTTTTCTGAACTATTTATTTATAAAGTTACATATAATATTTATAAGTTTATCATATTCATTTGTGTTTTCTTAAATGAAATGAATTAAGTATATTGTTGACTTCACAAGGTTATACATTAGTCAAACAGAATGCAGTGAATGCTTTGAAACTCTCCCAAAGACTATACACATACACACACTCTAACATTATGAAATATATAAACACATAAAAACACTAACAATATACTAAAAGAGACACACCCACGTGCAATTTGAAACCTACTTTTTCACTGCATTCTCAACCTAATAAAAAAAACTCCACTACCAGTAATATCAACGGATACTGATGTGAAAACAACTGCATCAATCATTAAGAGAACTGAAAATATTTAAGTTTTTTAAAAATATTTTTTTAATAATTAAACCATATTTGGATAAATATAAAAATTACAACAAGGTTCTAAATAAAAATAACATTAACCTGTTCACAATTAATTACATTCATTCACACTCTAACCATGCTTCATAGAAATATAATTCCATAAAGGTTAATGTTAAGTCGCTTGAGATATAATTTATATCTAATATGGATAACACCTGCATTTAAGGAATAAAAGTAGCTATAGACATAAATCTTCTAAAAATCAAAGCAATATTAATAGTAATGTATTTAATTTTGTATCAAATTTAATTCTGATCTAACTTACAAATTTAGTTGTAAGTTAGGCTTTAAAGTTGCAGAATTTAAAAAAAAATTTGTGAAATTTAAAAAAAAAAAAAAAAAATGGCGTCAAATCTTTTTCCAACAAATGTAAATAATAAAGGATATTATTATTAATAAATTACATTCAACAAATGATAAAATATTTTAATAACACACTGAATCTTCATATCGATCAACATATACTCAATTTACAATTCTCACAGTGCCTAGAAAAAGAAAAAACTGCAAGGGAAGGCTGAAATGAAATGCACACTTAAAGGAAGTGGAAAGCCATCTTGCAGTATCATTCTTCTACTACTAACATTCCAGAACTCACTCATTCACATCCTCTCATTTTCTGTTAGTTGGCATTGTTATGGAGTTGAGTAAAGCCTGCTTTGTCCTTTATTAGACTATCTAATTAGACTACCTTTATTAGATTCATTCTTTTCTTATATTTTGACGTGTTTTGGATTAACTCCATTGTCCAAAATTATTTTATTTACTGACAATGGAGTTATTCCGAAACACATCAATATATAATACAAAAATGAAACTAAGAAAGGTAAACAGTATTTAACATAGAAATCAGTGTTCTTAGCAAAACAAATAACTATTATCTTAACAACAATTTTATTGTTGTTTACCTTTATCTAGAAAATAATTTTTACTGATTTCTTAACAAAATATAACCACAAAAATACTGATTTTTGTAACTATAAAGATTGTTAACTTTTCAGTTACCATTAAAGTAGAAACTGTGTATTTGCTAATATCTTTTATTTTGTGGGCATTGTGAAACTATTTTGAGGTGAGTTCTCACAAAAAAAAAAAAACAAAGGATAACTTCATATATGATTAGACAGGTTGTGATGCGACAGTTATTTCCATCCATCATTGCTTTCAGTAGTGCATGACAAATTATCATGGAACATTACACGCCTAAACATTCACATATCAAAATATGGAATCCATTACAGATATGTATCGTGCGCTTTGTGATATTTATGATGTACATAAATGGTTATCTATTTAAATTAATTGTGCACAAAAGCACAATTCATAGTTTGTTAAAAAAATTTGAAGAGAATTTTTCTCTAATTGATGTTGAGACAAATTCACAAAATCAATGGAAGTTGTCAAGAGAATGTTGCTGCTGTAAGTGAAAGGATTTTTGTGAAAATTGAAATTTATCAATTTCACATCATTCACTACAACATGGTGAATTTTATGTAGCATAAAAGTTCAAATCAAGAATTATAGCCATGGGACCATTTTTTTGCATTGACAATTTGCTGATTGAATCTACAGAAGCTACAAGTGGATCCAAATTTGCATTAAAAAATAATCTTTTCAGACAAGGCTCATTTTTGATTTGATGGATTTGTAAACAAATTCAACAGGTTTTGGGATGAATCCAATCTACAAATGATTCAACAATAAATATTACATCTGGAAAAAAAATCAGTGTTTGGTATGGATAATGGGCTGGTGACATCAACAGGCCAAATTTTTGTTTTTTGAATGAGCAAGATGCTGTTAAAATAAATGATGAACATCCTACTGAGCCGTGATTTGTGATTTTTTACATGCAAATTTAAAAAATTTAAAATTTGTGGTTTCAATTAGGATGGTGCAACATGCCATAACATACAACTACTAAATCAATTCAGTTATTATATCAAATTTTATGGTCAACCACTCATGTTACTACACTTGCCTGTATGCTGTATGATCCATGATATTTGCCATAGAAGATATAGTCCACAAACCTTGTTTGGATGCTAAGTTTCTATACACATAATTTCTATGCATTTATTTACCTGTAAATTTTAAAATGGCTACGAATTCAGCAAAAACTTGCAGATAGATTAGTTTCCTAGCAATGTAATAAATGTATACTTCTGAAATTATCAGACCTGTGGTTAACATATCAGTTATGCCCTTGAAGACACTATTGGAACACACCAGAATATGACAGAATCCTTGTTAATGAGATGAGTATAGCTGACCAAATGTTTGTATGCTGACTGTAAATGCAAAATAAAACTGATCTTATTTGCATCCATCAGTGTACATTACTGGAGTTGATGTATCCAGTATTTATAGTTAAAGAAAGCAATAAATATCTATAACTATAAATATAAATATCAGAAAATAAATAAATAATCTATAAATATCAGAATAAAATCAACTTAAGGTGCAAAAGTGGATTTTTAATTTAAATAAATAAAATAAATAATCTATAAATATCAGAATAAAATCAACTTAAGGTGCAAAAGTGGATTTTTAATTTTTGTAAAAACGGATTAAAATATATTTCCATTGCTAAGTTTTATAAATGCTTATGTGCTAAATAATTAGAAATTATTACGTATATCAAATTGTGAATATCTCACAGCCAATTGAAGACTGGTTCTACGATGCTAGCAATAATCATATCATAACTGGCAGGTGCAAAACTACATTTTTGATATAGATGATTTTTTAATGTTCAACAAACGCTTGATAAACATTAATCAAGAAACATTATTTTGAAGTCTGTGGAAAAATTCAATGCCATATGCAAGATAAAGAACAAATTTATAGACATATATGACAATATGTCTTCCAGAAAATCATGACAGACAATGGTTTCCTCTAGCGCCATCTAGTAACAAAGCCTCTTGATAATTATTAACTATTTGTATACAGATAAATTTTTCAATTTACTAGAATAAAGATTAAAAACAGTAAGGTAAACAACACTATTTCAAATAGAAAAACGTCAGTGATCACTCAACCTCAACCTATGGTCAGAGTATGAGGAGATTAGATGTTATATCATCTACAGTCAAGCAGTATTTTATTGTTTGACCACATAATTACAAGTACAGTAATCTATAACATATAAACTTCAATTAATTAGATACTAGTGTTATTTAAGTTTTTATGGAAAAGAGAAACTCTAATGATGATTTAGATTATCCTTACACACTCCGTTTGGTTTTATGGTTCATAATTTATAAAGACTATTTTATAATATAATTTTTATATTTGCACACATTTACCAAAAAGTTTAATGAATAAAATGACAATTTAATCATGGCACTGTTATAATAATATTATCTTCCACTAAAAACCAAATTAATTTCTCAGAACAGTACTGTGAATTCAGCTGGAATGTAAAATTCAAATTAATTAACATGGACTGACAAATGTGATGGAGGGCATCCATAAAAAAAGCCAGATGGCATTCTAAATTACAACTGTAATAGAAAGGGTGTAAAGATTTATTAAAAATTGTCAAATATTAATGACAATTTTAACAACTTGACATATAAATTAACAGATTAATTGTTAAAAGTTCATAATCAATTTATACGTACAGGGATTTTTTTTTTTACTAAACTAATTATTAGTTTATACTTCAGAGTTTCATTTTCCAATGTACAAGTCATGTATACTACATATCATTGTAATTTTAACAATAATGTACTCAGAAAACAAGGTTATAAAAACTAAGTATAGAACACACAACAACTGAACACCACTCTAAATAAATGCATAGTTGTGTGTTATACTGCATCTGTATATTATATTTTCATTTGAAATATTTTGTAGAATGACACTGGTGAAATCTGCTGCACTGAACATATTAATGAATTAGTATTCATAAATAAATTACTTAAATAAAACAATGCTGGTTGCAGTTGGACTTTGAGTTGTAAGCGATTTGCTTTTAAGGCTTATCAGCATAGCAATTGATATCTCTTAAATTTATACAGACATGTGACTTGACCAAAACTGTAGAAAAAGCTTACATTAAATACCTGTTAAAACAAATTTTACTGCATTTCACACACATATACCAACAAATATATTATTTACAATCAAAATAGAACCGATTAGAAAATATAATAACTTGATAAAATAGCAAACACTTCTATACATGTTACATTTTGAACTTCCAAAATGCAACAAAATATGTACTCTGGCACAGACGACATTAAAATGTTATATTTTCCTAAATTTAAATATTTTTTTTATATTTAAAACATTTAAAGGATATTAAAAAATAAATGTACATAACATACAAACTGGTATAATTATTAACAATATACAAGACGGTCTGTACACTGAGATCTTAATCATTGCACAATAATATTAATAATTAACAATAATTTATATGTAATTATACAATCACAATTAGAGGCTATAATTCATAATGGATTAATAAAGAATAAGAATAATTTTTGATGAATTAGTCTAAAAATAATAAAAAAAATTATACAATCACAAATATTGGAATGTAAAATTTATGAATAAATATTATTAAATATGATATTTACCAAAATGTATTTGAGTAAGGAATTTTTTTTTTTTTATCATAAGATATAATTTATTAAATAAAGCGGTGATAAGTATATTATTTTGTATACAATCAATCATAAATATTTAAATAATGAAAGGCTATGCTTTGTTTAGATATAATTAAATTAATAAATGGATGCATTATTAATTTAAAGAAAAAACTGCTTATAAAATAGCAAGATCCAAAATATATGTAAATAAAAAAAAAATGATAAAAATATTTTGAAGTTTATAATTGTCTAAAATTGTTAACCAAATAATAAAAAATATATAACTTTAACTGTAATATAAAATTAAGTAAATCTAAACCCTTTTCATCTCAAAACAAAAAATCCAATCAACTTCAAACAATACACAACGAATACTACTTCTATATTTAAATTCCAATATAACAAAATGTATGTTTTTTTTTTGTAATACTCAAATTTAATAAGCTTAAAAAAAAATTATAAACCTGCATCTTGAATATAATACTGTAAAAAAAAAAAATTGAAACCAAGTTAGTAGTACATTTATATGAGCCATTTACTTTGTAATAAGGCACACAACCAGACTGACTAATCAATGAAGGGATTCACATGAAAGAAAGTTTTTTATACTCTAAAAGTATTTATATTGTTTATATAAATAGAAATAATTATTCTTTAACAATAACAAATTGAAAACACAATTGTCTTTTTTTAAATTGTATTTCATAACTATAATAAATAAATAAATAATAAGATACAAAATTGTAAATAAATGTAGAATTTTTAAAAACAAAATTAATAAAATCAACATCATTAACAAAAAACAAAAAACTTAATTTTATTTTTACAAATAGAAAAAATCAATCGTTAACGACAAACAAAAAAAAAAATATGTGTATAGTCTATATATTTTTATCTACCATATTTTTTTTAATTATTTGACATTAAATTTTAATCAATATAATAAAAATAAACTGCCTCAAATAAATAAATAAGTAATATAAAGAAAAAAAAAATTGGTAACCTATTTTCTCACACTTTTTGATAAGTAATCAATAAAAATTAAAGCAATAAAACAAAATAATAGACAATCGATGAAAACATGTTTACCATCATTTTTATGTGAATCCCAGACAACTTAATTACTTAGCAGCGGTTGTCTGGTTGCTATTCGCATTTACATGTTTAGGCGATTCATCTAATGGTGTAACAGTTCCATTACTTTTAGATGGTGATGACTCAGCAGTGGGTGTAGTTTCAGGTGTACTAGATTGTTCACCAGTTGATCTTTTTTCATTGCTATTACGCTTATTCACCTGATTAATTTCACGTGTTGGCATGGGTTTAGACGGATCAAAATGATTAATGAGTAGAGTAAGCAGCTCTTGTCTTTGCTTATCTGATGCTTTACTCAATTTATCATTCAATAACGAAGAGAAAGCTTCTTTATCCTGTAGAAAATATGAGTAAAGTACACAACTCGGTAAAAAAAAAATCTATGATCTATTTGAAAACAGGTATTTTACTATTAAAATATATGAAACAACTGTTCAGGAAAAGTATTAAAATGACTCTCTATATACCTAGATTTAAAAAAAAATTAGGTTCTGGAGGCCTGAAATTTGAATAAGAATTGGAATTGAATAAGAGGCCCCTCCTCGCAAGATTGTAATCCCAATTAGAGGCTTTCCCTGTTCTGCTGAATCCTACTTTCCTTGTTCTTTATCTTTTCTTTCTTGTAAAGTTACAAGAATTGTACCAGCAACTGCCTACGGGTGGCTGTCTCAACACAGTCTCTTGCTGAACCTGTGCTTCCCACCCAGTATTGCAAAAAAAATTCAATGAAGCAGCTGAAATTCCTGTCAGGAGGAATATTTATCCTAAAGTATAATGAGCTAAGAATAATAAACATAGAGCCAAGAAGAAACAAATAACAGATCTATTCATTTATTATAAGATATATATCAGATACTATATTTTAAAATTAATTTATAGATTTTCATGACAGCCCTAAATTAAACTTAAACAGAAAAGCTGTAAGCCAAATGAGATTTTAATTCATAAAGATATTTCTGAAACAAAGATGGAGAACTAATATTAGTGTTTAAAAATGTCTCACTCATAATAACAATGTAATGTAATATAATGTAATGTGGTATTATAATGTAACAACAGAGAATATTTCACAATTTCCTTTCAAAGGAAAGATTCACTTTCTTTTTTTAGAAAAAAAGTTGTGTCAAGCCATAAAAAAATAAGAACCTTAGAATAATTTAATTTGAAATCGTAAATCACCAATATTTCCTGCAATAACAGCTCTGTCCACATTTCTGATAAAACTACAACTGGTTAAATTTTAAATCTAACTCACTTTTCCTATGTAACATATAAGGATGTGTTTAGCAATTAATTATGGAAACATATGTACCCAATATAAACAACAATTTTTTTCCCAAAAACATCATTCACCTCATAAACAGGGAAAATTTGTAGATTTAATTAATCCTCTACTATTGTAATTCTTTAAAACTAGCAGCTTTGGGCATTACAATCACTCCCTGATTTATGTGAGCTTGAACTTAATGAGGATGAGCCAAAAACTATCTATGCTTTTGCCAAACACATCTTCAAGGTTGTCATACTGCCTTCTGTGCGTGCATGCATGCTTAAGAGTTAGTACAACTGCAAGAAATTGTACATTATTGTACAAATATGCGAGAAATCTGATCCCGATTGCATCATTTGCCTTCTATGTATTACAGTGTAAACATTAGCTTTGCTAATACTTTGCACGAAAAATGAACAATGATCAGATTTCTCTAGTCGTAGGATGTAGGAAAAGGAGCTTGAAATCCATCGTAGACTTATCACAATATGAGAACAGTGCCTTATCATGTAGAAGTTTAAAAGTGGCCGAATGGGGATGATACATGAAGATGGAGCAGGATGCTCTTCAACCTCAACCATGGACAAGATAAGATACCATCGATGAGGTAGCATCTTCTTTCAGAACATCAGTCATTTCTATTCATCAAATCATCCAGAATGAGCTCAACTTCTGTTAAGTCTATAACAATGGGTACAAAGACAGCTTGCTACAGAACACAAGCTCAAACATGTTGATATCTGCCAACACTTATTCAATTGGTTCAATAAGGAAGGCAACAAATTTTTGAGTAGAATAGTTACTGGTAATGAAATGTGGTTTTATCACTATGAGCCAGAATCAAAATGTCAAGAATATGGAGCAGAAACACCTGGGATCTCTGATGAAGAAAAATTCAAGACCAAGCCATTGATGGGAAAGGTTTTTTGTGATGCAAAAGTGCCTAAACTGGAAGAGTTCATGAAAAACACAACTAAAATTATCAGCGTGAGTTACAGTGAAATGTAGGAAAATAAAGCTGAAGCCAGCAATCTGACATAAATGCCAAGGTTAACTGTCGAAGAATGTGTTGTCGCATAACAACCAACCACACCATCAAGTTGAATTTTGAGGTACTAGAACATCCTCCTTACAGCCCAGATCTTGTTCTCTCCAACTTTTATCTGTTTGGGCCGCTCAAGGATGCTTTGCAAAGCAGTAAATTTTCCACAAACATAAGATGTGCAAACTTAAGCAGTGCATAAGTGGCTTCATGACCAACTGAAAACCTTCTTGTTGGAAGAAATACACAAGCTTGTGGATCACTGATTCTAGTGCAATAACAAGGGAGATAGATGAATATGTAGAAAAATGATGTACACGTTGAATCCCTACCTTTATTAAACAAATTGTAGCATGAAAAGTGTAGATAATTTCTGACTTATCTTCGTTTGTTAACTGAAGATTTTTATTGTAAAATGTTCTTTTGGGCTCTTTCCTGAAGAGTAGGTATACAAAACAAACCTACTGGCTGCATATCTAGTTTTCCTGCTTTTGGCAACAGTTTTAACCTTGATTATCTTTTGAGTTGAGTATGCACTTGTTAAATTTCTTGATGATAAGGGTTTAATAATTTTTAAAATGAAATTCTAAAAAAGATATGTCATATTATAATCATGAACATAATTAAGAATTTGAAAAATCTTATTAGCATTAGAAATGATGTCATTAATATGTCAGTTTCTACTGCTTCCACACAACTGTAAAAAGATTGAGAAAGAATACAACAGCCCATGAAGGAATCTGAGAGTGAACTTGAACATAATTAAAAAAAAAAATATATATATATATAAAATAATTATATTTTTGTAAATTAGGAAAGCTGTGGATAATGAAGAAAGAAGACAATGTACACAATGGAACATAAGTTATTACACTATGCAAAGGTCATAGATTTAAAAACAGTGCAAACAAATAATTCAAATTCATTGGATGTTAATGATAATTTTATTAGATTAAAAATAAAGCAATTTTTATAACCAAACATTTCTGCTGAAGTAACAAGTGAACAACAATACTGATTCTGAAAACTAATAGTTTTCATTAACCCACCAGGTTAGTCTAGTGGTTAAACTCGCCATTGCAAAATCAGCTGATTTTCCAAGTCGAGAGTTCTAAAGTTCAAGTCCTTGTAAAGGCTGTTATATGGATTTAAATTCTAGACTGATGATACAGATGTTCTTTGGTGGTTGAGTTTTAATTAACCCCACATGTCTCAGAAGTGGTCAACTAAAGTCTATTCAAGACTACACATTTACCAGTACATTTAAAATTATATGCCAGGCTGTACACAGATGCTTTGGTATCTCTGCAGAGTACTGTTGAAATCATGTCACTGAGCCGTTATCTGTATACTGGTATATATACATAAATAAATCAGTAAACCTGACATGTTTAACAGACAGATCTTATTTGGCAAATAAATATAAACATATATATTTCTTAGATGAATGCCAAGATAGGTTATTTCCTGAGAAAAACAATCAACAGAATGCTCTACACTATCCAAATGTTTAATATAATTTATATCATATATAAATAACATAAATTCTCAAAATGTAATAAAAATAATGTAGTCTTTAAATGCATTTATTTATGCCGTAAATAAAGAACAGCTGTAAAGGGAACACTTACTCAAGACAATTTTGAAAGATTAATGGATATGAAAATCCATCTTAGAAAAATAAGCTGCAAAAATTTAGTTATGTCAGAAATAAATTTCATATGTACAACATACATACATAAGGGGGCTTAAAGAGAAAAAAAAATGAACAGAAAATAAATTCTATCTGGGAATTTATTAACCGATTTAAAAGTTTTACATTTGATCAAGCTTTTCAATTTTGGCCAAATCATTAACCAGAATAATAGAAAATATGCTTACTAGTAATTAAATCTGTGACACAATTCTAAATAATGTACATGGATAAGTAGGACATGAATCAATTACAAGGCATTTACCCAAGGGATATAAGTGCATTCAAGGGAAATAGTGGTGATATAGGCAATGGAAATTTATTATAGTATACACTACACTACCTGTAAAAAAAAAAGAAGCTTTATTAAACATTTATTAAAAATTTTTACCTTAGAACCATCCTCCCATGCTTTCTTCAAAGTATCATAATCAAACAAAGCTTCAGTTAGAAGCCTTCTCAAACCGATAGCATGCCTGCGTTCAGAAACAGACCTTCTCATTAAAGGTCCAAATACTGGTTTCAATGTGTTCTGCCTTTGCAGAACCAATTTAAATCCTTCGATTGCTTTTTCTTCATCAGCTATTGTTGAAGTAAATTCACTTAACGCTTCCATAATTACCTTAGAACTCACAGTAGCATCACCAGCACCAGTATTCTCACCCATACCTTGACACAAATGGTGAACCAACTGAAAATTACAATATTCAATTAGTTTTTAATACAAAAAATAATGAAATATTTCTCTGTATATACCTAATCTTTTCAATAACCGTGAAGTTAAAACAAAAGAAAATTTTAATATTTCCTATGAGTTTGTGGTCCGAGATACATGGGTGATGTTTTTGATATTGATGCATTAAAAATTACATCAAATTAACGAAAACACAACATTTTTCTATTAAAAAAAAACCGAAAGCTTTTCCTTCTGATTAATTTAAAAAAATAATAATTTACAATAATAGTTTTGATATATACAAAAAAAAAGTATTTACAATGATAGATATATCATTTAGTATTACAACTCATTCTATTTAACACAAGGTGAAGCTTTTAATGCAACAGTTTACAGAGAAAACAGGATGCCAACTTAGCCAGAAAACTTATTGCACAGAAATAAATTTCATTAAAGACACAGCTAAGTAAATGGTTTTACTAGTTGTAACAATGACAATGTACAGAAAAGCATCAGTAAAAAATGAACCATTAGCGCAAAACATCCTTGTTTGAGAATAGAGAATGACTGGTGAAACATGGATAAAAATTATGTATTGTCCTCTGTTCAGCAACATAATAAAAAAATATTTAAAGAAAATAACTTTCACTATTACCTATTAACATTGCTACATTATCTAAAACATTGGTCCCTGACAGAAACTGTTTAAGACAATTATATCTGTTAAAGAGCTGACAACTATAAATGCAATAACTCAAATTTAGGATATGAAAGAGAAACTACAAGGTTTGTCCAGAAAATAAGTTGAATAAATCTGGTAAAAAAAAGTTATTAAAGAAAAATGTGGCTAATATTCTTTAAAGTACAATTGCTAGGGCATCTTTGTCAGCACCTCCATTAGACATCTTGTCACGGTGTCTTTCACCCCTTCTACTGTACCACAATGGTTGCCCTTTTAAGCTTCTCTTGGGTCATGGAAACAGAATAAAGCCTGCTGGTGCCAAGTTGGGATTGTAAGGTGGCTGGCACAGCAGTGCCACAC
>JAAAKQ030038021.1:0-16866 GCA_010016005.3 Zanna intricata
CATAAAAAAATTTTACTATCAATAAAATTGAACAGTAAATAATTTCAGTCAAAAACTGCTTTTAATCACTCTAAATTCTCTGTTAAAATTTTTTGTTCGAATTACAGAATATTCGAGCAAAAAATTTTTTTTATAAAAATTTGAAACCAGTTAAAACCGGTTTTCTGGAAAAATTACTATTCAAAAACCGGTTTTCTAAAATGACGGTTTTTGTATAAACCCTACTCATCACCAATGATATATTATTCTTCATAATTACAATTACACAAAAAAAAAAAGCAAAGCAAACAATTTTTAAGAACACATATTTGTTATATTTTTAATTTTGTTTTTTCTTCAGTAAATGTAATAAGAGAGAAAAAATATATCATTGAAGATGGGGTTAGACCCAAAAACACTTTGATGATAAAAAAGCAAACGTAAGAATGTTTCCTTTATTCTGTACTTTGTGGTGTGGCTGAACAAAATCCTATAGAATAAATATATATATATATATATAATAGTATACATTGACTAAATCTTAACATAAATGAAAGATAATCTCTCAGTAAAAGCAGAGTTTAAAAAAAATAAATTGAAATAATACATTTAGAGAGGTACTTATACAACAAAAGTTGGCAATAATTTAAATTTCTTAAAAATTTTTTCCGCTAATATATAAATAATAAAGCAATTAAAACATTTTTTATCCACCTTACCAGTAACAAAGATGTATTTACTTTCTCAAAAGCTTTCAATTTTTTTAAACCATCATCATCAGGAGATTAAAAATATTACAGTAATATTACAGTAAGTCAAAAGTTAACATGAGAATAGAGTTGTGACTGTTTGAAGCTCAATAGTATACTGAAGATAATCTAGTGAATTCTAGTAGAATAAAATATAATTAAAGGGAACCATGTTATAAATATAATTTTGTTGTTTATGATTATTTCTTTATATCTGTATTTAGGACATATTTAAATAATTTATCTTCTTTTAAACAATTTTTGTTCATAATTAAATTTTTATGGGTATATGTAAATTTTTCTAAATTATGTGTATTAAAATAATTATAGGAAACATCTAAAATTTTTAGTATTTTGATTATATCTATAACATAACCTATGTTTTGCAAAATTAGAATTTTCAGGTTTGTTATTTTTAATAATGTTAATGTGTTCTTTTGTGCATATGGTCATACCAATATATATCACATCACAATCTTTACACCTTGTTTATTAAAATTAGAATCGCTATTACTTATTGTTTTATTATAATTATTATTAATATATTTAATTAATTTATTATTTGCAGTATACGCTGGTGTTAAGTTAATTTTTTTGTAAAATTTTTCAATTATTTTACTATATGGTGTGTATTCATTTTTTATATGTATTTTCCCAGTTTTCTCAGGTAATAATTTTATATGATTTAAAATATTAATTTTATTATTTATTCTTTTATATAATTTATTTCTTGTTTTAGTATTATATCCATTTGTACTTCTATGAAAATTTTAGATATTTCCAATGGTTATTTTAACATACATAATTTGAAAAAATTATGTATTTGGAAAAATTTACATATATAATAGACCATAAAAATTGAATTAACAAACAAAAATTTTTTAAAGAAGACAAATTATTTAAATATGTCCTAAATAGAAACATAAAGAGATAATAACCAATAAACAACTAAATTATCATATTTGTAACACGGTTTCCTTAAATTATATTTCATCCCACCAGAATTCATTGCATTATTGACAATCAGTCATGACTGTAAGCTCATTTTAATTTTTGTGTTATTTTGTAACTGTTTAATCTCTTAATGATAGTTTAAATAAACCAAAAGGTCTTGAGAAAGTAAATACATCTTTGTTACTGTTTAGGTGGATAAAAAAAATTTTTTATTACTTATGTCAATAACTTAATTTAATTAAAAATTAATTCGATTTGAAAAACAAAATAACCAGAAACTTCAATAAGTTGGCAAAAAACAATATAAATTAGTATTAACCTGTGTTCACTTTGTGAAATCTAAAAATTAATTTTTAAGAAACTGATAATTCTTACACATATTATTTTAACCTGTAAATAGCCAGAAGAGTTGTATATTGCATCACATCCAGTAAAATTCAATTTTTATTGAATTTATCAATAAACTGGATTTTTTTTAATTCAATTTATCAATAAATTTGGCAACTTACCTATTTTTCAACATAACCGCCACTGATAATTATAAAAACTTTTATCATTCTACTAGTTTTTTTCATGACGATAGCAAAAGATTGTCTTATGATTTAAACTAGCTTAAAACATTTGCTTTTATGTTTTTTCCTACCTGGTAAAAACTGATTCCATATAACAATTTTCCTAGACCGATCCAAACAAAAAAAGAACGTTTGATAAGACGATGTTTGGACTACAGATGCATGTAAATTTTTATCATCCTACATACATTTAGTACCATCCTGCTATAAATTTTTCAGAGTCAACTATAAAATGTAAATATCTGAAGAGAATAAAGACTCCTTCCTTTTATAAATTGTGCTTTTCGGAAAATTTCATAAGAAAGATATATATTTTATCATGGGAACCATGATTTGACTTCCAGAAAATTTTGACATATGTTCATGTTTCACATCCCCCAGACCCCAGACCCACTATCAGTTTAAAAGTATATATATATATATTTCACTTTCTTATGGACACGATATAACTGTTGTAAATTTGCACCAATCACTTTCAAATTGATGTATAAAATATAACAATCCAAAATCTTGGTGGAGTTCATTAATGGACAAAATTGGACCATGGGGACCTTTTTCGAAAAAACAAAAATCATTATATCTTTTTTATTAAATAAAATATTGAATTTGTTTAAAGTTCCTACTATTCTTTGGGGACCTTTTTCGAAAAAACAAAAATCACTATATCTTTTTATTAAATAAAATATTGAATTTGTTTAAAGTTCCTACTATTCTTTGGATAAGGGTCTAAAACTTATCTAAATAAAGTTCTTTGATATCACTAACTATTGACCCTGGGAGTAAAAAAAAAAATGGGGTTCTGAAAACAAAAAAATCATACCTCCCTTAATAGGCACAGAATCAAATTAGTTTTAAGTGATCATTAGTCCCCTAAATATTAACTAAAACTTTTGTGAAATAATTTTTGATATGATCAACTGTTACGGTAAGGAATGACCAAAATGTTGCTGGAATTGTAAGAAGATGGGGCTTGTCATTTTTCTAAATATGTGAAACTTTTTTCAAACTATTATTGTATTGAGTAAATTTGAAGTTTTTCTTAACTTAAAATAGAAATCTTCTCCTATGTAGCAACAGTGAAATCTACTTCCGCCTTCTGGTATGCCAAAAGGAATTTTTTTTATCGTATCACATGATTCATAATTTGATTTTTCAAATACATCTCTGTAATATTGGCTCAACAGGTTAAATAGTCGACTTTCCAAAAATAAAAAATCAGATCTACAGTGATCCAAAATGTCATTAGTACAATATTATCATAACAATAGTTACATTACATTTTATATTTACATTTTTATCTCAAAATTGAAGAGCTTTTTTAACATTTTTTAGTTGAGACACGATAGGAGTGACAAAGTAGTAAATTGTGAGGTATATATTTTCATACATAATATATAAATTTCAATAGTCACTAAAATAACATATCCTTATCAAAAAAATCGCTTTCAGCACACCGGAAGGTGAAGGTAGATTTCACCAGTGCTAAGTTGGGGATAAAAAAAATTTCCATCTTACAATTAAGAAAAACTTCAATTTTACTCAATAGGATAGCATATGAAAAAAGTTTCACATTTTTAGCATACAAGCCTCATCTTCCTATGATTCCAGCAACACTTTGGTCATCCCTTGCTGTAAGGGTTGATCATATCAAAAATTGTTACAGACAAAAGTTTTAGATAACGTTTAGAGGACTAACACCGGTTTAAACAGTTAAATAGTATGTCTATTAAGGAAAGTATGATTTATCTTTGTTTTAGTTTTCAAATCCTTTATTTTTTCCACCCCTGGGAACAATTGTTAGTGATATCAAAAAACTTTACTTAGATAAGTTTTAGGCCCTTATCCAGATAAATAGTAGGAACCTTAAATGAATTCGATATTTTACCTGATACGAAAGTTATAATGATATTTTGTTTTTTTTTTTTTAAAAAGCCTCCCCATTTCTACTCCTGTGGTCTGATTTTGACAATTAATGAACTTGACCAGGATTTTGGATTGTTATATTTTATGTATAATTTTGAAAGTGGTGATTGGCACAAAGTTATGGCAGTTATCGTACCCACAAGAAGTTTTGGGGTCTGAGGGATGTGAAACGTGAAGATACGTCAAAATTTTCCTGAAGTAAAATCATAGCACCCATTACAATACGCAGATTTCTTATGAAATTACTAAAAAGGAACTGGCCACTTTCCCATTACTTTTGAATGAAGTCACTGCTTTATTGTTGCCATGGCTAAGTAGAGCAGCTGTTAGGAAAATGCAGATGGGGAACTACATTTAGATGTCTGATCTTTAATGAAAAACACCACTTGGTTTTTTTTTTTTATAGTTGTTGAGTTAGGTTTTCAACGGTAAGAATCACATTATAGCAATTTTTTTTTATCATGTTTTTTTTTAAATAATTCTCATTATATATAACAAAAAAACTGAAAAATTTAAATGAAGCCTAAATAAAGCAACAAAGAAAATTACTGAGAAAAATTTAAAATGTAATGATCATAACAAAAAATCATTCATTACGTTAGGAATGAAATTCAATTTATAAATAAAAATACAATTTAATCATTTGAGAAAAAGCACTTTCACAAGAAAGCATTTGCTTCAAATACGTGCTTCAGTTTTATAAAATAACAGTCCACAATACCAATTATAAAGACAATTTTCTAAGTAATTCTTTCTTCTTTGTACTAGTTAACGAGGGAATTACTTTAAAAAATTTTTTTACATACCATTTTATGTATAGCACTACAATAATAATTTAATTTTTTTTAAGTTTTAGAAGTAATGTTTTTTGCTGAAATAGGAACTTTTGCAAGATTGGCCGGTGAAAAAAAAAACAGTGATTGAGAAATACTCAAATCTGAAGAGGAGAGAATATTTTTGGAAGTTTCAAGAAGGCATTAATTTATGCAAGATTAAAAGGTAGTAAAAAAAGGGCATTATCTTTAGTTTTCCTTCAGTATTTTGAATAATGATAATCGTCTTCAGTCAAAAGAGATAATTACAATTTAGTAAAAAATCTTACTACATTGTAATCTGCATTCCAAGTGCAGATTACAAAATTGTTTCTTGGAGTGGAATCATAGAGAAAGAAAATAAGATGAATGAACAGTGAGGACTTAGAAAGTAAAAAACGGGATTAAAAAGAAAGAGTACTTACACAGTTAGTGTACAAAACACAGCAAAACAGTAGGGATGTAGTGAGAAATGGAATCTTGACAACCGCATCAGAATTGTCAGTAGAAGAATAAGCATGAAGTTAATAGATAAGGTGAAGTTTAGTAACTACAAAGAGAAGAAGGAGAAGGTTTGGGATAGAAACAGATGGAGTCATTGAAGGCATAGGGACTCCTTTTTTTCTGTTTAGCCTCTGGAATCACCACAAGGTATGATTTCAGAGGATGATATGTATGAATGTGAATGAAGTGTAGCTTTGTATATTCTCAGGTTGACCACTACTGAGATGTGTGATTAATTGAAACCCAACCACCAAAGAACACCGGTATTCATGATCTAGTATTCAAATCCATATAAAAGTACCCTTTTAGTAGGATTTGAACCTTATAACTCTCGACTTCAAAATTAGCAGATTTGCGATGGTAAGTTAACCGCTACAACTGCATAGCGAGCTGTATTCAAGATTAACTATTCTGATCATAACACTGTGATTCTATTTCAATAAAAATGAAGCATACAACTAACTCATTTTCGACAAAAGATTCATCTAATCTTTTGTTTGTTTTCATCAGGAGACTGTGTGCATTCCTGTATTACTCTAATGGTATTCCTTTAGAATAAAAACACTATGACAGCTTTAACAGAATGTACTACCGTTCACATAGCCCAGATTCAGGATTATTGTAACAAGTGCGGTTCAATGAAACCCAACCACCAAAGAACACTAGTATCCACGATCTAGTATTCACATCCATATAAAAAAACAACCACCTTTACAAGGATTTGAACCTTAGAACTCTTGACCTTGAAATCAGCTGATTTGCAATGTAGCATTAACAATTAGATTATCCTGTTGGTTTTGAAGACATAGGGACTGCCTTCAAGTAGAACACTGGATGATAATATAAAATAGTAAATAAAAAACACAACCAGAAAATAATTCACAATTCAGAAGTAATTAGTAAACATTATTTGAGCACATATTTATATGCCTGTTGAAATGATATACAGAAAATGTAGGTTATTTTAAATGTGCTTAATTAGTAGTACAAGGGCTGTTCAAAAAATACGTAGACAAACATCATAAAACAAAATATACTTTATTTATAACTTACATGACTGAGTCCCCTTCAAAGTACTCCCCTCCCTGACGTACAAACTTATGCCAACGGTGTTTCCACTTTTGGAAACAGTCACGGAACGCTTTTTTTGTGATGTTCTTCAGCTCTTTTGTTGCATTTGCCTTGATCTCAGGTATTGTCTCAAATCTTCTTCCTTTTAGAGGTGTTTTAAGTTTGGGAAACAAGAAGAAATCACAAGCAGCGAGGTCAGGTGAGTAGGGTGGGTGAAGAAGAACAGTGATGGAGTGTTTGGCCAAAAACTCACGAGTTTTGAGGGCGAATGGGCTGGAGCATTGTCATGATGAAAAAACCAGTCACCACTCTTCCACATTTCTGGCCTTTACCGCCAGATAGTGTCTCACATACGCTTAAAAACTTTGATGTAGTAAGTCTGGTTCACTGTGGAGCCTTCAGGGAGGTACTCATGGTGGACAACACCCTCAGCATCAAAGAAAACTAACAACATCACCTTGATCTTGGAATGAACTTGGCGAGTTTTTTTTGGTCTGGGAGATGTTTGACCTTCCCATTGGAACAATTGAACCTTTGTTTCAATGTCATAACCATACACCCATGATTACTTATTATGATTCTCGATAAGAAGTTTTTACCTTCCTTTGAACGTTCAAGTTCATTCCTGACAAGTCTGGATACAACGGGCTTTTTGGTCATCCGTCATCAGACGTGGAATAAATTTTGCAGCAACGCAGTGCATTTTCAATTTTACGGTCAAAATCTCGTGACATGATCCGACTGATATCTTTCACACTTCAGCAAGCTCTCTGATAGTCAGATGTCGATTTGCCTGAACCATGGTATTGATTTTGTTGACATGTGAGTTGTCAGTTGAGGTGGAAGGACGTCCAGGACGGTCATCATCTGCAATCGACTGACGGCCATCTTTAAAACATACATGCCACTTGAAACATGTCGCACACTTCATAGCATCGTCACCGTAAGCCGTCACTTGCAGATTTTCCGAGTTTAACACAAAATTTCACAGCAACTCTTTGCTCATTTTTACAATTCACTCATTGTAAAACCCGCCATATGACACGAACAGTACTTCACAAATAACTGTATAGCTAAGCAACAAACAATGATATTTCTGATCGGTAAAGTGCCTTGTAATCAGCTGATCTGTACAAAGAAGACGACACTAAGTGGATTTCCCTGCATCCAACTGGGCCCAAGCAATTCAAATAGTCTATGTATTTTTTGAACAGACCTCGTATTGTTTGTATAAAAGAAAGCCTTATAATTAAATCATAAATAAATTTTTGGTTGGAGGTTTCATGTAAATACAGTTTAGTAATTTATATAAAAAATAGCAAATGGAAACAAACGCATGTATTTCATTAAGTAAGCACAAAAATACCTTTCCTTCAATTCTTCTTTCCAGTTTGATAAGAGTTGGATTTTGTTATCCTTTAACCCTCAAAGTAGTAAGCATCAATTAAATTGACAGGTATAAGGCCCATAAATTGCAACTGTTGATTTTGTTATCCTTTAACCCTCAAAGCGGTAAGCATTGATTAAATCGACAGGTATAAGGCCCATAAATTGCAACTGTGGATTTTGCCTATAGAATAACCGCTTGTGTTTTAAATTAACATGTTAGTCAATCTCTTTAATTATATTATAATTTTAAACACAAAGTTCCCTACTTCCTTGTAGCATACTTTTTCCACTGGGAGTGCTTTAGTTATTTTCTACAGCAACGAAAATCAAGATAGCATTTGTAAGTAAGCTGTCATTATTTACATCGCCATGTTGTGTGTACATTTCATACTTGTGTTTATATTTTAAATACCTTGCTTGTTGCTAGTTATAGGTTAGAATTTTTGATAAAGAAAGTCTCATAAAAGTATATTTATGCAATCCAAGTAATATAAAAACCAATCTAATTTTTCAATAAAACATATGTAAACTTTGTAGCAGTCATTCATAACCTGTAATACTGTGATGTCTGATCATCTATTTTAGTTGACCACTATTATAGAACAGACAAAGGAAAAGACAAAAAATAAAAATTTTCTTACAAACTGGGCTTTCTGATATGTAAATGGTATTGTAATGATTATTTAGAGTTAGAGATTACGAAGTACTGTGTAAATAATGAGACTTGTGTTGAAATAAATAAAATGCTCTACTATATTTATATCTCAGAATAAGTATCTTATTCACTTTTTGAGAAACATGTGCGGTAAAGAAACAAATTTTTATCTTTGAGATTATATTCTTCATTTTTTATTTTACTAAAGTATTACTTTACATTTGATGATCAAAAGTATTAACTCAGCAATATTCTTTGAGATTTTCTATTTAATTTGGTAAATAATAGGCCTGGTTAGGGTAAATATCATTAAAATGCCATAAGTTTAGGAAACTGGCTATGAATTGTGCAAAATTTGTTGAAAGTAATGTATTCGCCACTTCGAGGATTAAGAACTACTAGGATTAAGGCTATTCTTTTTAGCAAAAATTATAGTTAAAAAACAGCCAATACACTTTACTTTATTAACTTTCTTAACTTTATAAATAATCATGATTTATATTTATTGATGCCAAATAGCGAGCAATCTGACATGTTTTTATAACTTGATAACTTGTTTTTACTTTCTTGGGAGAGTCCTAAGAATATTATAACTTGGAGGGAAATGTACATAAACATAATAGGTATTTACTAATGATGAGAGGCTTAGCATGTTATTTTAAGTGATTGGGAGACTTTAAAATAAAACTGAAATGGTATGATTTTGGTGCCGAAAAAACAATTTCATCAAACCAAATGATTTTGTCATCTAATAAAATACAGAAAAATTTTGCTATGGGTAACAAAAAATACTCATGTTATCATCACATCAATATGAATTCTGTTGATCTTCAGTTACAATATTCTACCTTAGAAGAACATGTAATGTTTACATGTGTATTCAAAGTTAGACAGTTACATCAAGCCTACTGGGCTGGTCTAGTGGTTAACATGACATCGCAAATCAGTTGATTTCGAAGTTGATAGTTCTAAGGATCAAGTCCTAGTAAAGGCAGAGGTTATAATCCATCTAATGAATCATTTTTTGAACTGGTAACATAGATAATGAATGTGGTTTGTAATATAAGTCTACTACTTTTTTTTATAATTATTCTGAGAAAATGATTAACAATTAAAAACCTAAATTACACTGCAGGCCAGATGACCCTTGTGCTCTCCATATTTTAGAAGTTGCTGTCCTGACAGCTCTCTTGTCCTGCATTGTAGGTCACAATTACTTGTCATTAACTCTTTGCACACTGTGACACTGTTGTGCCCATTAGCTCTGATTTATTTATCCGTCATATACACAACCAATGTTAAATGTTCAAGTTATTTTAATCGTAATTTATTGTATTAACTGTAATCAAGGATCATGTTTTAAATTACTATTTATATTTTAATTACGTAAAGAAATTACTCCATAGCTACATTGTATGTTACCATTATAAAAAGTAATAATAAAAGCTGCCTAAAACAAGACATGGAATGAAGATTGGATATATATATGTCAAGCTGATTAAGGAACATTTTCGATGACTTAATCATGGTACTGTATATAAAAATATTTTAATATAATTTTAAAAATTGCAATATGTAATAAGAAATTATTAAAATGTCTAGAAAATACATAATTTAATAACATAAAAAAAAAACTGTTTGAGAAAACATGACTATAGGTGTTTATTGTACAAGGTAAGTAAACGGGGACTTGCCAGCCTCCCCGGCCCGAGTGGTAGCATCTCGGCCTTTCATCCGGAGGTCCCGGGTTCGGACCCTGGCCAGACATGGCATTTTTCACACACGCTACAATTCATTCATCTTATCTCTCTGAAGATATACGTAATTGTGGTTCCAGAGGTTAACAAAGAAAAAAGTAAACGGGGATTGTTTTGAGTCATTAAATCACTATAATGTTTTCATTCATTAGTTTTGAACACAAGCACATACAAGAATAGTTTAGTTATCAAATAAAAGATAATTTTGTTTACTATGACACAATACACTTCAATAAACATTTAATTAGTTTAATAGCGCTAATCTTATTGTCATGACGAAGCGAGAGAATTATTTCTCAGTTCATGAGTATTGTCTAACATATGAATAACTTTTACTGCTACACACAGTATTAGACTTGTCAATGTGTTACTTCTAAATGGGGCCATGATGTCACAGCACTTTATAGAAACACAAAAAATGTCATATAAAATAAACAAAAGCCGTACCTCGGTGGCCTGCAATGCAAAAGAGCTGAGAGGACAGCCTACATAATAATAATTATTCAGAGCTATGCACAGTATGGTGATGTCCTGCATTGCAGGCCAAAGGAGTTGAGGGACAGATTAGTCAAATTTTTTTAAGGCGCAAAGGATTAAGAAAGAATTAACCTACCTAGTTTTGTTTCTTGCATGAATTTCATCACTACTTAGCAGCAGAAAATAAATTTTCAAAGATTTGCTTCACATTTGAGGACCGATATATTGGGAAAGATCAGTGTTTCACTTATAAACAAGAAAAAACAAAGCACTTATTACAACAGGCAATTAAAAAAAAAGATCTGGACCTGGTAGGCTGACCTGCCATACTGAACTTACAGCCACCAGGTTGGGAGGCTCACTTGAGGCAAGGAGCATGGGTTGAGCAATACTTCATTGTAGGTCCGATCTAGGGAAGTAAGGGAAGAAAGAATGAAAAAAAAAATATATATATATATAAGCCTAAAAACTATTTGAAAAATAAAATATTCAAAAATCCTTTTTTTAGTACATATCTTTATCTAGGATTGTTTAGAAACTACTTAACATGCAACGTATCAGATATTTTATAGATAAAAAAATATGAGCTAACGATTTTGTACATTTAATTCCTTAAACAATATAAATATAAAAGAAAGAAAAAGAAAAAAATATATATTATATATGTAATTTCAAAAATTGTTCATTCATAGACAATTTTCAGAAAACATTCATAAATATATGACAATTCTTTTTAATAGAAATTTTGATGATGACATTTGAATACAACATGAATGGACTGTTATTAGTCCATATTCTGCAAGTGTATGGCTTACAAGACTCCATTCAGTGCTGTATAGAATGCAGAATGCTCATATTAAAATTAATATTGAATTAACATTTATTATTTAATTAAATCACTGATTAATGACAACCGACCTGGGATAGATTTTAAATTGGACAAAATATTCTTATTAAAATGGTTTTCCACCACACTATCGTTAAATAAATAACATACAGAATAACTCTTAATAACGTTAATACTTACACCAGCACTTTCATACTGTTGGGCAGCAACTGGTTGCGGAGCTTGTAATTGTTGTGGTTGTTGCTGTTGGGCGGGTTGTGGCTGCTGTTGTACTGGTTGCGGTTGCAGCTGTGGCTGATTCTGATGAAGATGTGGATGTTGAAGTTGGTGTTGCGTTTGTTGCTGCATCGACTGTTGATGATGCTGCTGCTGATGATGATGATAATGCTGTTGTAAGATCGGCATCTGCGGGGATACCGTGTTGTGGTGAGGCGAAAAATGGTGGTGTTGTTTTTCGATATGATGAACGACATTCGGATCTCCACCAACCTAGCACACATAATTTTCAACATTTCATCGTTAAATTTGCTCCAATAAAATGTAATAACAAAATCGCAACCATTTTTGTACTCCGGGTTTTCTGAACCATTGTAGTTCAAAACAGGGAATGATTTTTTGATTTACGAATAATCTTACACTATTTTTCAATGCTAATCTCTATTCCTTTCTATGCTGTGATAATCTTCCAAACTCTACATAATTATTACATTTTGCTCTTATTTCTATATTTTTATTTTATTATTCCGCTATCTCTATCAAAGGTATCCCGCTTTTGCAAATAAAAGTACTTTTGTATCTTCAACATAGGTATCAAAATGTCATAGAAATTAAGACAATGAAGAATCAAATAAAATAGTGGAACATAATTTACCAAAAACGTGAGAATTTTGCTGTTATGGGAGACAAATTACAGCCTAATAGGCTGATCTAATGTGACATCAATCATTTAAATCCTACTGAAGGAAGTAACTTCTATACAAATTTGAATACTAGATATCATGGATACCAGTCTTCTTTCTTTTTCTGTTTAGCCTCTGGAACTACCATAAGGTATTACTTCAGAGCATGAATGAGGATGATATGTATTAATGTAAATGAAATGTAGTCTTGTACAATCTCAAGTCTACCACTCCCGAGAGTGGTCCAACCACATGGTCGGCCATAAATTTAAACAATCAATCTTATTAATGTAGTAGTGGAGAGTGGAATAAAAAAAGCCAGAAAATAATTCAATATGTAATAACTATGTAGAGGTTGAAGTTTACTGCAGAATGGAAAGGAACGGAGACTAGCATCAATATTTTCAGACTTATATAGAAAAAACCTCAATATCTACACAAGCCTCCTCTCTAAGATCGGTGTTAGAGCCAGAATAAATTCATGTTCTTCCTGAAAATGAACTTGAATTATCTAACACCAACACACCTTCTGCCATGCATTCTATTTGCCTATTAATTATGCTAGTAACTATTTTCTATGAATGAGATGTTAAACTGATTATACAATAGTGGCCAGGCGTCATAAGTTTAAATTACTCGGACTATTCGTCAAATTTTGGGCAAAGATAATGAAGTTTTAGATTGGGTGTTTTTATTTTTGCATTATCTTGGTCTTTTACATAAATTTTGAAATTTTTACTTATACTTTCTGTATTTGAAATATTTTTAATGTTTATGTTTTCATTATTTTTATATTATCTAACAAGGGGCTTTTACAACCATCTCAGATTTTGTTAAATCTTTATAGTTTAGTGTTACGTTTTAAATAAATTTATTTTATTGTTACAATTCTGTCTATGATATTAGCTGTAAATATAGTGATATTAGTTTTAAATTTTAGTGATATCGCATTTATGATATTAGGTTTGAGTTTTAGTTAATATTTTAATTTTAATCTAATTTGTTTTTAGCTTTTTAATTTTTTTTCCTTGTTAGTGATATTAGTCCAAGTTTTTACCAATATTAATTTTTAAGTTTTAAATCAATTTTATATATATATATATATATAAAATTTAGATGTACCACTGAATATGAAAGCAGGAAGAGAAAAGGTAGAATTCTTCTACCTGATTATGCAGGTAGAAGAATTTTGTTATTTGGGAAGTAGAATTACTAAAGATGGACAAAGCAGGAGTGATATAAAATGCTGAACAGCACAGGCGAAATGAGCTTTCAGTCAGAAATATAATTTGCTTACATCAAAAATTAATTTAATCATCAAGAAAACAATTTTTAAAATATATATTTAGAGCGTAGCTTGATATAGAAGTAAGACTTGGTTAATTGGAGAACCCAAGAAGAAAAGATTAAAAGCTTTTGAAATGTGATGTTAAAAATCAAACGGGTGGATAAAATGACAAATGTAGAGGTGTTGAGGCAAATTGATGAAAAAAGAAGTTTTTCGAATAATATAGTTAAAAGAAGAGAGAGACTTATAGGCCATATACTAAGGCATCTGGAAATATAGTGCCTTTGATATTGGAGGGATAGGTTGATGGGAAAAATTGTTCAGGCAGGCAACGTTTGGAATATGTAAAACTAATTTTTAGGGATGCAGGATGTAGGAGGTATACCGAAATAAAACCACTGGAATTAGATAGGGAATTTTGGAGAGCTGCATCAAACCAGTCAAATGACTGAAGACAAAAAAAAATCACTTTTAAGTTTTTTTACACATTTTAATCTTGTTTTAGTTTCGTTCTTAATTTTTTATTTAGCACATTATATTTAATGCAGGCAATGATAATGCATAAGCATTTTTCACCTTACATAAGTACAATAGCTTTTACACTCTGCTCTTCTGCTTTCTTTACCACAGGAACTTTTTTTAATGTGTGAGTAGTTACCCAATATCACAAACATTATATATTAATTATGTTTAATTTTTTATTATGACTAAGAATCATCAACCATTTTAAGAAAAAATGTTATTAACATACCTTAGGAGGATTTATTAGTCTGCGGAAGAAATAAATCTCATCCTGCGTCACAGCCGACGAATGGACATATTTTTTAAGACCGTCTCTAGGTAATTCTCTCATACATTGTTTTGTTTCATCATACAATGATTCACATAAATATACATCCTTTTCTGGTATTTCCGTAGGACGACCTGTAATACAAAATTTACAAATTAATTATTAAAACTATTCACTAATAAAAGAAGACTCTAATCAAGACACTAGTAGGCAATTATGACCTAACAAACAAAACTGGATAAATGAATTCATACCTATTAATCCTAAAAGTAGTGAATACATCAATTCTAAAATGCCAAGTAATTTTGCACAACACATAGCGTTTTTCCTAAATTTATGATATTTTAATATTTATCCTAAGCAAACCTGTTATACACCAAATTACACAGAAAATCTCAAAGAATACTGTTAAGTTAATATTTTTGATCATTAATATAAAATAATAATTTAGTAAAGTAAAAAATGAGGAATATAATCTGGAAGAGGAAAATCTGTTTCTTTACCGCACACTGTTCTCAAACGAGTGAATAATTATACTTATTATGGCATATACATATAATAGAACATTTATTCTTAGAAAAAATATTTTGTTTCATTATTTTACATGCAGTAGAAATGAAAATATTTAAAAAAATTATAATGTAAGTATACTAGCTGAAAACAGCAAGTTCCTTTGTTTCTTCTCACTAAGAAAATTTATTTTAACATAAGTCTCATTAATTACACTGTACTATCTAATCTGTAAATAATCATTACAACACTATTTACATATCAAAAGGCCAGTTCTTAAGAATAATTTTAATTTTTATTTATTTTCATTGGATCTGGTCTACAGTAGTGGTCAACTAAAATATATGAAGATCAGACAACATAATATTACAAGTTATGAATGACTGCTGCAGAGTTACATATGTTTTGTTCAAAACATAGGTTTTGTTTATAGTACTTGTATCACATAACATACTTCTATATGACTTTTTTTCAGAAATTCTTACTTATAAAGCAATAAGCAAGATATTTTAAACATAAACATAAGAATGAACTGCAAAAACAACACGGCACCATAAACAATGACAGCTTACACACAAATGGTATCTTGATTCTCATTGCTGTAGAAAATAGATAAAGCATTCCCAGAAGAAATAAAGTACACTATGAGAGAGAAGGGAAGTTTGTGTTTAAAATGATATTATAGTTAAGTAGATTGGCTAACCTGTTAATTCAAAACAAGTGTGGGATCATCTGTCGGCAAAATTGACAGTTGCAATTTATGGGCCATATACCTGCTGATTTAATCAATACTTACTGCTTCGAGGATTAAATTGCAGCTTGAAAACTCAATAACTTACAGGGAAAAGATAATTACAAACAAAATGATAAAACTACCAGTCTAGAACACATAGTTAGATGTTGATTTATTTTCTGAGTTATTATGATTGATACCAAAAAATTTTACATGAAAATGGCTTACCCAAATATTGGTTACGGCATCACCAATAATAATTTACATCTTTAAAGATAATAAACAATATACAAATGACAGTGTTGTTTGAATTAAAAATAAATTATGCGTAAATTAAAAATAAAAATATCAATGCAAGAATTGCTCTATTTTATTAATTACACTGATAAACATAATTTTTGTTTCCTAACATGTGATTGATGATTTTAATCAGTTTTTTATGCTGAAAACGAATATGAGCTCAGAATCTTTTTTATCACCCACCATTTTTGAAAAAATTTTAAATTTTAATCAAAGGATTTTTTAATTTTTCAACATACAGTTAGTATTTTAAGCTCCTATATTGTATTTTGTTAGCTCATTTTTTATTTTTACTCTTTGTTAACATAATTTGTAAGCTATAAATAAACAATACTAGACAAAGAAATTAATTATACCATAGTCACATCGTATGACATCACATCTAATACTGAAGAGTGAAAAAAAGAACTGTCTCAGTATTTTATTAATGAAAATAATTTGGTTTATTGCACAAATATAGATGAGCTTACATTGCACTTAGGTCAAGTTTATAAACCTGAGAACTGGTGCTTTTTTATAAATTTGTCCAAGTATAGTATTAAAGCGGTTCTACTACACAACAGTAACAAATATTCTTCAATTTTTTTTTTTGTCTTCAGTCATTTGACTGGTTTGATGCAGCTCTCCAAGATTACCTATCCAGTGCCAGTCGTTTCA
>JAAAKQ030038043.1:0-16865 GCA_010016005.3 Zanna intricata
CATACACATCATCCTCATTCATCCTCTGAAGTAATACCTTACGGTAGTTCCAGAGGCTAAACAGATAAAGAGAGATAGAGAAACAGACTATTCGACCGTCGTCAACGGTTGACAAATAAATGACATCACAAGTGACGTAAGCAACAGCTGATTCAGCGACAAGCGCAAGCGCTATTGATCATTAGCGCATGCGGTCGCGGTCTCTGACAAACCATTCAATATATATGCATAGCGGCTCGTGACGATTTTTGATTACAAGTCAGCCATTTTATTTTCTCCATGCAAAAGTCTATCAAAAAAGTGTTCGGCACAACGCGCCAAAAACAGTGTTCACTTCAAAATAAATGAACAAACTTACAGGTTATAGTACAACGTAAAATTTCTAAAAACATAAAATTAAAATTATAAGTAAAGATTATTAATATACATAAGGTTACAGGTTATACATATGGTAACAAGGTATACATAGAGTTATATGTTTGTATTCTCTTAGAGATTATAATCTTTAAGAAAGACAACACAGAGACTGGCTATTACTCTATTCCGATCTCAGAGAGATTTCTTCTTGCAGAGTTTTTAACAGAAGGTAATAAAATTAAATCTACCTAAACATAAACATATTTAAAACAGGATCTTTCAATGTAATAATTTTGTAATAAAAATGAATCACCAATGATGCTAAACAAACTTTAGTTACGGTAATGAATGTTAATAAATGATAAAACCTGAAATATCATTTGTTATAAGTAAGTTCGTAAAACAAGGAAGAAAAATTATTATAGTATTATAATATATTAAGTAACTACCGGGATTTTCAGTCTCTAAAATCTCTTATACGAACGTAAGAACATTCGTTTTCAAGTGGCACTTGTTATGACAGGAAAAAAAAACATTCCCTAAGGAATATTGTATGCTTGTTAGGAAAAGAAATTGTATATATATTTATGAAGTAAAATCTTGACAGGAATTACGTTAAACAAATAATAAACTGTTTATTTTAATAAGACTCACATAATTACAATGCCCTTAAGATCTTAAGAGAATATGAAATAAAATGTTAAACTTAATATTTATTTCCTGAAAATGAATAAACGTTTAATTTTAAGGAAATTGAATTTATATATAAATTATTCCTTTCATTAACGGAAATTAAAATAAAATAAAACGAAAATATTTATAAACAACTTATCACTTAGAAGTTGACACAAATTAATATCAACACTTCTATTTAAAATGTTTTCTCTAATGTTTATAAAGCTATCTATAAAGCTAGTAATTCAGGGGAAAAATAATCATTTTAGAAAGATAACAACAAACAGAGTTTAAAGTTTTGTTTTTTTTATTTAGTCTTCAGACGGAAACGAAAAATTATACTCGAAAATAATCAATTGAAATGATTAACCTTTCCAGTACAGATACTTCAAAACTTATGTAATTTACATTATTACTATATTATAGTGTACATAATGCATCGTTTTACAATAAAAGTAAAAGCGCAATTTTGTACAACGTTCCAAGCAAAATTTCTTTAGTTTCCCTAGGAATCCTAAAATGATATACTTTATTGGATTAATTATTCTTTGACGTGAAACGTCTTTAAAATCACACCGAAACATACGTCTACCAGAATAGAAATTTGTAGCCTAACAAAAAGAGCTATATCGTCCTGCCTTAATAACACCTTAACTATTAGTCTCAGGGACGTAAATGCGGTGTCATTTTATAACTTACATGATCAGCTCACCGCTACAACATTGAGTTTGCGTCACTGGCCAGCGGAATTGGTAGGGAGGAGGCACAGCGCAGATCGCCCAAAACTGACGCTCTCGTTCATTTCCGTTCAGTGTAGCGCACGTTTTAGACTTGATAGCGCAGTAATATGTATTTTTGTGGTTAGAGTTTGTCGAGATATATCGATTTAAGTAATAATGATTGTAATTTTGGGCAATATTTATGTGTAAAAAGTAAAAGTAAACATGAAAAAAATGTATAAAAATTCGGTATGTCAGTCTCAGCCCGTGCAATGCAAAAGCCAGCCGGAAATATAAATTACAAATATCGTTTGAAAGGGGAGGTTATGGGCCATACACACGTACCCCAATGTCCGGTACCGAGCGAGCGAGACTATTTCACTAACATCGCAAAGCTGGCATGGCGCGCTCAGTGAAGGACGCCGTCAGCGCGAGAACCTCTACCGCTGCTGTACCCAAACTAATGAACATAATGAATGAAAAGAAGACCCATACATCTGTCGTAGACTTCCCCGGACTAATCTGGGACAACCACTTGACGCGATCAGTGTTCTGTAGATTTGGTCTCGCTTATCCTTTATGCAAATTTGTCGTCTACGCTATGAAATTAATTATGGTATAGTCAACCAGGTGACTAACCTACCCGTTGTTGTGAACAACATGGTGTAGCAACTACCGAGGCGGATACACGAGGACTTTTCCTTCAATGTCAACGTAAAGAAGAACCTTATCCACAAATCTAGTTTTGTGCCCAAGTCGGTAATCAAGACGTGACTGCACTACTTGGTAAACCATCTACTGTACAAGCACTGCAACATATAGACAGACTGGAGTCCGTTCGACAACGACCAGGATGACAATATCGACCTATCTGACAAGACGGGGACTACTTACCTCAACGACGGCAACTAGTTTTAATCGTCTCTGCTTTCAATGCACAAAGTTTGGTGGATCATGCAGGAGATATTGAAAACGACAGTATATTCAAACATTAGGTTATAAGGTAGTTAGCGAGACTTCGTTGGAAACGCGGACACTGTGAAGCTCATGGCTTCAAACTTAAAGTAAGCAATAACACCGCGCTTAAATATCGTAGAGATCGTCTGTCTACCACTCCGAACCGCCTATGGCACGAGTTCCAGCAACGGAGGTTCTACAATCTCCAGAAACCTACAAACTTTACAAGCTGCAGAGTCATTAGTCTGTGCGGCAACTCCGTTTTGAGAATACACAATGCCGACATAAGCTTGGTGGACGTGAAAGTCGAAGATTTGTGTTTATCCTCGGTGCCATATATATATATATACATCAGAAAGCATTAGTCGAAGATGTTAGGATGTCATTATTAATCGCTTCTGCCATATTCAGCGAACTTGACGAAATTATTACTGAACTCTCGACCAGACATGGAGACTTCGATCGTTCTCTGTCGCAATTTAAATAACGATCCATGACACAATAGATTCCTCGTTAACTTCATAAACAATGAATTCGGCCTCAATTACGTGCTCACGAACCAACAACATTGGGCAACACCACTACCGATTGTATGTTCGCACAGACATATTGATTTGATATTATGCCTTTTGTCTCTTATTTCTATTATCACAGACCAATGTTAAACAACATTTTCGAATATTAATAGAACTAAATATCATGTACTATTTAGTATTTGTTAAAATTAAATTTAGTAAACAGTCAATGTTTCGTTTTTATTTCAATCCGATACACATTTTGGGGTATTGTAAAGTAACTCGCTGACAAACAGACCAAACAATTCATTTGTAGAATCGACCAAATGAAGGAACTGAACGTTTCCATTGCAGACTTTCGGTTTTCTTCAAAAAAATATGATTGTGTTCTCTCATTTAATTGTACAGAAAACCCACCCGATGTTTTCACTCATTACTCCTTTGTAATTCTTAATAAAGACTTAATTATTAGCTAATTATTTTGATCTATATTTCTTTTTCTCTAGACTGTTCACTATTATAGTTACATTCTAATTAAACCCAAAATTTAAAGAAAAAAATATATAAATATTTATGTCTACATATTATTGTCCATATATACGAATTAAATTGTTTATAACTTTTTTACTTTTATCTATGAGGTTCAAAACCAATTTTTAAAAAATAAGTTATGTGCCTTAATTTTGTAAAACATATTGTTTTACAGTTTTTGTAGTTATTAGTTTAAGAGCTGTTTCGATGAAAACATTTTATTTAAAAATCTAGAATGGATTAAAATAAATAAAATAAAGGAGAAAAATTTTAATTTGTTTACTAAAATCTAATGTTTTATAAAGAGTTAAACATCCCTACGGGAATATTTATATTAGGATACATTATTTATTTTCTAGGTTGTGCAAATAAAGATATATATTACAAATTTGTTTTGATATAATGAGGTAAACATAGAGTAATTGGAATTGAACATCAGTACTCTATATTGATTCAATATACTGTAATGATTTTAACTTGTAATAAAAGTGTATACGCATTTTTTTGACTAGTTTTTTTTTTTCTTATATATGTTCAGATTAAACGTAGTGGCCGACTCAAGTATAAAAAGTATATTATATAAAAAGTAAATAGATTCTTAGCAGGTATAAATAATGTTAGTTTCTTGAAAGCTCCGGCGTCATTAATCACCTTCATCACTTTGTCAACCGTAAAATAAAAAAATTGTAGTAAAAAATATATTCATCATAACATCACTTTGATCTTCAATCTATAGCAAAAAAATTTATAAAAAAGCCAACATTGTTTTCACATATCTTAACGAGTTAGAATTATTACGAAGATATCACGTCGTTATAAATTTAAAAGTGACAACTGGTATATATTAGTATTGTAGAGGTTTTATGAATTATGAAAAATCTAACAATCCATTTCCGAGATATTTAACTTCAAATTCTATAATAAATAATAATATATCATTGTAGTTGTAAGCATAACAAATTTGTTTGTTTATAAAAATGCTGACAAAAAATATAATGTTAAACCTAATCATAGCAAAAATTTATAATGTCGTAAAATCTTATTTCCTTTAAATATAACGAGGAAAACGTAATTTAATAAAATTATTACATGAGATTTTTAAAGCACTTCAATATTGTCAAAGTAAAAAATAGAAATGCTAAGAAATCTGTTAAACTTTCCTGGCATTCATTCTTATATATTGGAATAATAATGATGATAATGATTGAAAAATTCAATAAAATCTGTACTTTTAAACTTAGATCGGCTCCCCTACCACTAATATAGCTCCCAATTTATTATTTTTTGAGCCATATGCAGTACTATTTGGTTTAGGAATACATTAAAAAAAATTCAATTAAAAAATATGCAATTAAAAAAAACCTTTTTTAGATTTTGGGTGAAGAGAAACATTGGAGGCAATTTTTTTTTTCAATAATACGATAGCTTATGTTCATATACTGAGTTTAATATAAAGTGGTGTTATCTCAACAAAATTTTGAGAAAATTAACCTCAAATAAGCTGCCTATCCTATACCTCCCGGATATATTGATCCCAAACTTTTACCTTTACATACACTCAGTATAAGAAATACTTATTTACACTCTACATACACGAGAGTTTGTGCAAATTTCATCAAAATTGGTTTATCCAGTCAAAGGTTTTCAAGCTTCAAAACGTCAACATACGTACATACATCCGTATATAGTACAAACATTACCCTCGTTTTTTTATTTTTTGTTTGTTTGTTACGGTTCTGTGTAATGAAACCTCGAGAGATGAAAAAAAAAACTATTTTTGACTACTTACCACACTTTTCTTCTTGAAAAATAGCTAAATAGTTGTAAAAATGCTATTAAATTGAATTAAAAGAATTAAAGAAAGGACATCTTCATTATAATTTCAATTTCATTTTAAAATATATTAAATACTACAATAGAATGAAAATAGATCTCACATAATTTTTTACAAATGGAAAATAGATAAACTAATTTCTAAAGAACATCGTATTTTACTACCTTACTACGATTGATTTTCGTGAGTAAAAAGACGACAGAAGAAAAAGTAAAAGGGAAATTCAATTTTCCCAACCGATCTTTATTCTAATAGATACTAAAGTTGATTTCACTAAAGAATCTAACGAATCATCGTTTACCACAGTCAAATTGTAATAATACTAACTCAAATTAACAACGTAACTTCTTATAAGAGAAAAAAAAAATTATCTTAAATAATGAACTTTTTTTCTTTAATTAACTAAATGGTTTTTATTAGTCTTTTGTAAAAGATATTTCAAAAAAATAATTAAAAATAGAGTAATGTCAACCCACTTTAAAAGTATTAACAATCTTGATGAACTTTACAAAACTTTTACAAAGCTTTAAATTTAACTTCATATTTATTAATACAGTTTAAGAAAATTTCAGAAAAATAATTATATATATATATACAAAATTAACATATATGCTATATCAGTTTGCTGACCCTTTAAACATTACAAAAATTAAAATATATTTAATCCCGCTCTTAGATACAATGTTCTATGATAAAATAAAATTTAACTTATAAAAAGAGCATCTAAATTGAGAATGATGATAATAATAATAATTAAAATTGAGCATTTCAACTGCGAATTATTTTTTGAAAAAAAATTTATTGTATTTATCCCTCCAATTTTGTATTTAAGGAGTAAAGTTAAGTGGTTATTTTTATTTTTATAACATTGATATTTATTTGATTGCAAATTATTTGTCATGTATTTTTTTGTATGTACTTACAAGTACTAATTTTGTAAGCAAATAAATTATTGATAAATTTGATTAGCATTATTATAATACGATGAAAGGATCCCCACTGATGCGTTCCTTAAAATAATTGTAGATTTTAAACCATATATGTCTAATTAGTATTAATGAGTTAGCTATGAATTATTGCAAGCCTGATTAATTATTATTATTGTGTCAAAATTTTCTGTAAATTACTGTATTATCAAATTTCTGTATTACACTATTTTTAATATTACCATAACATTTTTTACCTGTAGAAGTCTAATGAGATTGCTTTTTAAGTTCAGTTTTTTCGAAAAAATATCCAGTTAATGAGGATTGGAATAGTGTTTGATTTTTTTTAATTAAGATCGGAATTTGTAAATTACTGTTTAGTGTATCGATGCGCATGTATGGAGAAATGTTAATTAACAGTTATTAGAATGTTGGAATGGTTCAACTGGAGATGAACTACGAGTATCTAATATTGTTTTGCTCAAGTAGAATTCACCTTCATAAATACAAACAAATTTTAAAAAATGTTTCGAAATTTGTAAGAAAAGTATTTTAGATAAAATTATTCGTTGAGTTTTAGGCGAATTTTAGAATTTTGCCAAATTTATAAATAATAAATAAAAGTTCATGTTTGTCAATTTTTCAAAATTTTTCAGATATTTAAACATTTTCTAAAATGTTCTAAGTAGTTGTCGGATATATAAATACAAAACAACTTTCAGATTTTTTTCCAGAATTTTATAGGATTTAAACTCTACTTTCAATGTCATGAAATTTAAATGCTGCTTTAAATAAGCAATCTTACTATGAAAAAAACCATTTTTTTATTTTTATTCATTATTTGTTTTTATTTTTGTACGATATTGTTTTGTAACAATTAAATATGAAAATAAATTAAATTGGTAATGAAATCATCAATAGAAATTAATTTAATATAAAGAAATATTCGGAAGCAGAATGGTTTTTAAAACGTTTTATGTATTTATTTTTACTCAAATTTTCTTTTTTCGAAATAATTTACAAGTTTTCAGAACTGTAGGTACAGTTTTTTACTTTGTACATCTACAGAAATTTTACATACTTTACGACCTCTCCATTTTTCATTTCCATTTATAACTGTACTTCGCGTTCAATGAAAAAGTTTTAATCTTCTCTTTCTGTTTTCATTACTTTCAAAGAAAACTTAAAACAAAACATAAACAAAATAATTTCTCACTTGAAAGTTTTTATTAGAAAAAATGATTTAAAATAAAGATTACCTTTTATTAATATATTTAAAGAAGAAAAAACTTTGAGGGTACGGAATACTTATTTCAAGCATACATACTTCAACCTATGCATTAAGTATAATGAATAATAAACGCTTCAGGCGTTCAGCTGGAGCGTGAAAGAAATAATACGTTAAGTGAAACACACCCTTGTGCACGGGAAACATTTGTAAGTGTTCATATTTTATCAATTAGGACATCGCATTACCGCCTGTTTCATTTCGTAATGTAATAGAACTATATAAAGCGGTAAAAAACAAATTTCTTTGATATAATAATTATAAAATATGGAACAAAATAAGTTTCAGTAGACAATCTATTTTAAACTTTTAAATAAAATTTATAATTTCATCATCTTTTACAACCCAAATTTATCCTAAAAATTAAATTTTAGAAAATATATAAAATTATATAAATTAGCTTAACATCGTTTATAATTCAAAGAAACATGTCCGTACATATCCAACGGACATATATTTGACGAATCACCTGTATACTATATGAATCATTCTGTGTTACTTTTTTCCTGTATAAGAAAATATTTAATTTAGATGTATTATTTGTTTGTTTTTAATACAACAAAAAATTTTAGATTAATAAAATAGCCAGAAAATAAAATTTTTAAATGTAATATTATATAATAAGATTTACTTTAAACGACTACACTACCATATACAATACTATATAACAAGATTATATTTTTTTAAATATTTAAAACAAGAAAACGAGTCGGATTAAAAAAAACTAAGACTTATTAAAACAAGTTGAAGAAAAAAACACAAATACTGTCGTAAATAACTTTAGAACTAAGTTTTTGCGTGTTAAGCCATCCAGAGTGAGCTATTATAACTACAAACGTCAGAACAAACGTAAACAATGTGAGGAAAAAGAAAATTGGAATATATTTAAAGTAAACAATAGAAGATGTAGGATGAAATAAATAGACAAAGATTGAAAGATTAAGTAAAATATAGAGAAACAGAGAAATCCATTAAACCTCTCTTTTGTGTAAAGTTTTCTTTGAACCTGCAATAAAAAAAATATTGCAATCCGTTTTTTTTTTTTTTTTTTTTTTTTTTTTTTTTTTTTAAATGAAATTGAACAATAATAATTCTGATAAATGTTTAATGATATAAAAAGTGAAATTTAACGATGTAAATTTAACGATTTAACGATATAAAGATGAAAGATGAAATTTAACTTTGAAATTTTCCTAAACACACAGGAAAAGTTGAATAAATTTAATAGTGTAGGTACGTATAATTGAGGCTTTATAAAAAATGAAATGAAAACAATAAAAACCTATAATGTAAGTTTAAAACATACATTATTTTAAGATTAGTTTATTGAAGAAAGCTATAACAAAAGGTAAAAATGCTGATAATTATTTCCGATTTAAGTAATATACTTTCAATTAAATTTTATTATTTCTTAAGATATTTATATATTTATTATTTTTTTAATTCAATTAATTTTTTCGTTATGTGTACATATTTTTTATACAGTAATAATATTTATATGGTCGTATAAATGTACAAATAATGAGTCGAGTGCGCTTGTGGTTATTTTTGTAATTTGGCGGTATAGGGTACACTTCAGATTTATTTACTTTACTTCTTTTTTTTTTTTTACTTACTTAATTTAAATTAAATTTTTTATTTTTTTAATTTTAAAATTAAAATTTTTTCAGAGCTGACTTATTTAACTGTTACTATTATTATTTTTTTAACCTGAATACACTTATTGACGATGAAAGAATACGGGAACTTTTAGCGGAAGACAATGTAGATGAACCATATGTGCAATTATTTTCTAAATAATGTGTTTTTTATGCGATTAGATCTCACACAATTTTCAACCTATCTTAGAAAATACAGTTTCTTTCAAATCAAGGAACTCTGTTTTATACGTAGAGCAAAAAAAAAATATCGTAAAAAACATATTTATCGGTAAAGGAAAAAGATAAAATTCGTAAATGACGCAAATTTTGTTTAATTAAAAAAGGACGATTTTTATTTATATCTGTGGTAATTGTTATGCTGGTTGTATTGAAATGACATTTGATTTATATAAATACGTAGTTTTTTTAACCTAATGTAACTTTTTGAAATTTTTCATTATCAAAAATAACGAAAAGGTGGGGATGTAAATGACCGCGTGTAAGTTAATTTAGTCCGTACGGCAATTTGTCTCTGATCGGCGCGGTTGTTAAGCGTTAAGCACAACAAACATTATTAATTAATGTTTCCTCTAAATTTAATACCCCCTTCCATAAAAGATAAAATAAAAATAAAAAATTTCAAAAATATTTTATAACTTTAAGGTCCGGAAACTTTAATTTAAAAAAAAATTGTATATATTTCTTTATAGAGTAAAAAGTATAAAAATCCTGACAATTTTCCGAAAAAAACATTTTTTTGAATAATTTATAAATGTATTGTCGGTAAAAGATTTTCTTTAATGAAGATTCTTTTTAATAGCTCTGAAGAAAATCGAAATTTTCTTTTGGCGATATCCCCATCCCTTTAACGAATTATGAAAAAAAAAAAGAAAAGAAGTTAATATGATCAATGCTTCATATATATACAGAGATATTTGAGCCAAATCTCAAAAACGGCTTCGGTCAATCGTGAGATATAAGCCAAAACCAGTGCGATACACATGCATATGTGTAGAAACACTAATTCATATGATTTTTTGGTCTAGATGAGCAAGTTGGTGTCTGAAACATAAAGATTTGAAAATAACTTTATACCCGATTTATGACATGATCATATTAGTTTCGCCTTAAATATAGCCATTCGAGTTACATTAGGCAGGAAAGTAAATATAAGTCTAAAAACTGAATTACTTTTAAGAAAAATATCCTTTTTTTTTTTTTTTTTTTTATTTTTTAATCCTCTCCCTCCGGACCGGACCCGCAATCAAGCATTTACACAGTCCGGAGGGAAGACACAATAAGATAGGAAACACAGGTATGGTATTTGTTACATTTAATCTCTTTATTTTAATTTCACATGGGGTAACAAGGTACTTGGGACTTATTCCTTTCTTCGTTCTTCTGAGGCACTATGACAGGAAAAAAAAAAGGGAGTTTAAACTATAATAAGAGTACATGAACGTTGATCTTTAAATTGTTTATTGGAATCAAAAAAAAAAAAAAATTCATTTATAACCATAATTAATAATAATAATAATAATAATTAATAATTTGATAAATAATAATAAATCAGTTCATATACGATTTAAAAAAAAATAGAATAAATAAAAGTTTTCTTTTGAAAGATTTAAAAGCAATGCCGATTACTTATTTTGCAATCATATCAGAACTCTTGAGTTATCCAAAATATACCCAACCCGTAGGTCGACAAATTCACTTAGTAAAATCAGATTCTTGCTTTATTCAACGAACTAATGTCTATGTAAAGCAGATCATTTACATTTTCAGAATTTATAGAATTCAGTAACTTATGTAACACTTGAGTTAATTAGCACAACATAAATAAATTACTTTCCTCTGTTATTGTTAAGATATATAATAATATACTAAATAAAATTCAATTGTGACGTATATTATACTGAAAATAATAACAATATGCTAATTATTCAACTACTAACTATAACAACGTGTTATAAACTAATCTAAAAACAAACATAATTAATTCTTTACTTGATAATAAACGGTTTACTCTATACGCAACTATTGTTATATGGTTCTTTATAAATTCTGACTACTCAATATTATGTTAATTACCTTTTACTTACCCTATATTTTATGCATTCAGCATAGCACGTAAATTAAGAGATACAAAGAACATGTATTAATAAATTTACTTATCTCTATTATGAAATATGAAACATTTATTATAAAAACAATCCAAGTGAATTAGAATAATTTGTTAAAATTTAAGCAAAACATTTCAAACCAAAATAAAAATTTCATTTGTTATTTTAATAATTTTTAATTATTATTTCATGCATAAAGTAAGTTAAAATAATATAACCTAATAAATATAAGTATAACATTAATAACTTACAGTTAAAAAAATAAATAGCTAATCAAATAAATTTAGAAGGTTTTTATAAAATCTATAATGTTCTGAAATGTGTTCTATAATGTGCTGAAATTTGATTGTATTTACAAAAAGTTAAAATTCTATAATTAATTATCGGGGCACGCAAAGCTATCATGGTCAATATTAAGCATTATTTTATTACAATTACACTGAAAGCAAAATTTACTGGTTTATATTTTAATACTTAAATATTTTTTCTGTGCCAAGGTACTTTTAAATTTATGTTTCGCATTATAATAAACAATACAGAACACGGCAGATTCCATGTTATGGAATTCCTTAACTTCCATAATCTAAGCTCAAAACGAAAATACCACTTATTCCCATAAATACATTGCAAAAGACAATAATATAACTGCCTCTATCTCTTACAGATTATACAGGCAGTTAATGAACTCTGAATATCCTAATAAATTCTTTTCATCATTGTGTCGAATTTTCTAGACCATTAAAGAATTGAATCTAAAATTCTTATTAATTGTTGATCTTCAATTCAGTTTGATAGTTACTGTTAAATTTTGATCTATTCTTTTAATTTTTGGGTTTTTTAATTATAATACTATGTGATACGTTCATTGAACGTTAAGAATGTTGGAAATATTGGCCAGATCAAAGAAGAAGCCGTGAATCTTAAATTTTGAGAAATACTGGTGTAAGTTATCCACTTATTGTAAGCCATCCCGAGACGGATTAAAAATTTTTTAAGACAGAAATCATTTAAAAATGGTAACAGATGTACAAAATAAAGGGACTTTTTTTATAAATATTCTAGAAATAAAAAAAAGGGAACGAAATAAATGTTCAGAATAACCTGGTTCTAATTAAATATCATAAAAATAGCTTTTTAAATTACAAATAAATATATATATATTGTATTACACAAAATATAAATTATTTCATTAGAGTAAAAAATCTGTCGGTTGGATGTCCTATTAGCATTATATGACAGCAATTTTTATTGTTATTATGATAACTAAAAAACATGGTTAAAAGGCAAAGAAGCAGGATCAATGACCGATATTACTTCTATTACATAAATTTTTTATTAATCTATTACAATAATCCTAGTTCGGTATTTTATTTTGTTACATCCTATCACGATTTCATTTCTTGTAATCTTTGATTAAAAATATTTTTTAACATCCAATTTTATGATGGAATCACTGGTGATATCGTTTAATTTAATGAGTGATGCAGGTTATATATAGGTAATTCGCAGAGTTTCGTTTCTTATATATCTAGATGATTTTTCAATTAGTCCAAGAGATTGTCTCAGCTGGTTTCAAACGAATTGTTAAAGTCTGATAGGCATTTATTAAGACTTCAATAAGTTTAGGTGCAATTTTCTTTCAAATATCAATTCAGATTTATGTGATAATAAAATATAATATTATAGGTGGTTAGTTTATTGTTAACAATTAACATAAAAAATAATATGTTAAATTTAAGTTCAATATCATATTTGAATAAAATCTTCTCAAGAAGGTTTTATTTTAATAAATATACTAATACACTGGAATCGTATTTAATGGATTTCAATTAACAGAAAGAAGTCGCAACGATTATTTGAATGTGAGTGAAATCAATTACCGAATTGTAAATGGGCATACAACAAATCCTGAATCAATAAAATCTTTCATTAAAAGTAACACATATATGAGTTATAAATTTGAGGCAATTATAAACTAATTATTTAGATATTTATACTAATACTAAGGCTACTATTCAAAACAGTATTAATAATAATGAGGAACAAAAATTAAAAAAAAAAAAACGTTAAGTTTTGTTTATATTATATTCTAATTTTCTTGATATATTAAATACAACAAGGAATGAAATTAAAAATTGTTTCCATTTACGCGCTTTATTTCATAGAAATTAAAAAAAAAAAAAAAATTCAAACCAACCTACTGGGTTGGTCTAGTGGTAATATTCGTCGCCGTACACCGGCTGATTTTGAATTCGAGAGTTCTAAGTTTCAAATCCTAATAAATGTAATTGCTTTTATTCGGATAATTGTTGATGCGACTATAAATAAAAATATTCAAAAAAAAAAAAATTAAAACTCATAAAATAAAACATGAAAAAAGTGAATAAAACACAATCCTGTAATAAAATCTGATCGGATTGTTTATACGAGTATATTTAACTGGGATCTTAACTCCCATCCCAAAACTATAGAAATGGAGAATGTTTCTTTAATGAACCCTAGCATGTTCACAGTTGGATTTTTAGTTTCTAAAGAAAAATCATTTTTTTTTTTTTTACATCTGATATATAAGCCTATAAACCAATATCGTTGATCAGCAACTTGTATTTCCATTCTGGTTAAATAATCTTTTATATTGCGGCTATTCACAAAATTTAGCCTTAGACTGATAACATCATCGAGTAAAACTTCCTTAATACTTCCTAAGACAATATAATTGAGTATAAATTATACACCACTGATAAAAGCGTACCTTTTATTTAACAAAATTAAAATTTATACAAATACCAGACATTTTAGAAAGTTCATGTACTGGAAACACGATATAAACAATATCATATGCTTTAAATGTAAACGTAAATAAATTCAATTTAAGAAGTAAATAAGAAAATATCTTAACCACCATGGTTGCTGTTAAAATGAGAATGTACTATTAGTAATGAAGGGTAGACGGCTAAATGTTTGATTAACAGTGGACTTATGCCATCTAACTTTGGGGCACAGCCAGTAAGAACAATAATGCATAACTAAACTTTTAAAAAGTTTAAATAGAAAGTTATACAAAGTATTCTACAAGAAAGTGTATAAATTACAACGAATTTATTTGGCAATCTCTTCATTTAATAATGATCTTTATATTAAGTATGTGGGTAAAAAGAAAATACAACATATTCGAATATGAAAATAATTGTGAATCAGATATGAGAATAAAAAGCATACTATTTTAAAAATAGAAAATATTTTTCATAACAATATGTTGAAAAAAATAATTAAAGGAAAATAATCTTAAAGGTAAATATTTTAAATAAAAATTTCATTTGTTATCACCAAAAATAGATTTAAATAAATTTGAAATATCGAAAAAATATACATGTAGTATAACATAATAATTAATACTATTACGGACAAAATCTAGGAAAGAAAACAATTTTATTTAAGAAATTTGGTGTAAGAGAAAAATGTTTAATATTATATAAAGTTGGAAACGAAGAAGAATTTATGTTAACAATGAGTTGATGATACTATTATGAAAAAAAAAAAATTCTGAGAAATGTACGCTACGCGTGATGCTATCCTGGTTTAATTAATTTATAATATAAAGAGTGAAAAATCAGTGGAATAAGAAACACAAAAACCTGAAACAGTTAACTAAAAATGTAATATGACATCAATACTTAACTCAGATTTAAAGTATTGCCAGCCTCCGGGGCGCGAATGGTAGCGTCTCGGCCTTTCATCCGGAGGTCCCGAGTTTGAATTCCGATCAGGCATGCCATTTTTCACACACGCTACAATTCATTCATCTCATCCTCTGAAGATATATCTTAACGGTGGTTCGGGAGGTTAAAAAAACACAAAACTTATGAAAGTAATTTCATAAATTAAGTTTCAAACTAATTAATATTTTGATATCAAACAAGTCAAAATTTGTAAAAAAAAAAAATCATTATAATAATCTTTTACCAATCTTGAAAGAAACAATTATTTAAATTGTTAATTACATTTTACAAACAACGAACAATACTTCTTCTGAAGAAAGTACAAAACAATAAAATTCGCTTATATCGTTGAGGAAGAGACACATGTGATTATATAAAACATTAATCTATTTACACAAATCAGTAACATCATTCAATAATTTAAAAAAATATATACATATGATGTATAAAATTATGGAATACACCGTAATAATAGACCGTAATTAGCTATACTAGAATATGGGAATGGTCAGCAGGAGATGCGCAGAAGTATATTATTATGATTATGAACTTAATTATTATGATATAATAAAAAAATAAAGTTAAGAATAATAATAATGTAACAAGTATTAATAATTATATTAGATTATGATAACGCATATTCATAGTAAGTAATTATTATGAGTATAGTCATCTTACATTAAAAATTTCATTGTTACAGTCTCTTAATGTTACGATTACAAAATAATAATTGAATACCTCTTTTAATGAAGTATTGTGCTTAAGAATACTGTAACGAAATATTCCCATCTAAGTAATATATTCCAATTACGCTATTAAAACGTATAAAATGAACAACAAACTTTACACTAAGATAAATCTATAGTACATCTTTAATCTCTTTCTATTTTCATAATGTATTATGTAAATACAATTTAAGTTGAAATTTTAAAAACTAAAATATAAATTTAACTAAACAAAAACCAAGACTCTCTATCAATTATTCTAACTAGTTATTTAGCAGTATGCATAATATAACAATACTAAAATAATAATTACAGTAATCTTCAATGAATTGGCTAAATTCTTCCCTCAATTAATTTTTGTTTATTTTACGTATAAAAGATAATTTTAGTTTGGTTCTGAACAGTTTAAAAAACCATTTAACTATTAACAAACATTTATTTACTACAATAACTACTTAAAATTTGTAAACAACTATTTATTTATAAGTATATATTTTATTAGTTTATTTATATTATTATTATTTTTTTTTTTCAATTAGGAATTACTGGCATCGTCTGCTATGGTCATTAGCCCTCCTCACATTTTTTTACAATTAATCATTAATCACCGTAAGGCTCGTCATATGTTAGGGTGTAAAGGGCCCTAACATTTCTTTAAAAACACAAAACAAAACGCTACAAACATAAGCAATGAACAAGAACACTTACAGGGTGTAAAGGACACTGATATTTAAAAGTATAAAATAATTTAATTTAACAACATGAAAAATATTGATAATATCAAATTATTAAGTTTCAATATCTATAAAACTCGACTTCATCATTTGTAATTACAGCTTTGTATAATTATACG
>JAAAKQ030038054.1:0-16865 GCA_010016005.3 Zanna intricata
AATGTTAAAAATCAGATGGGTGGATAAAGTTACAAATGAAGAGGTTTTGCGGAAAATCGATGAAAAAAGATGCATTTAGAAAAATATAATTGAAAGAAGAGACAGACTTATAGGCCACATATTAAGGCATCCTGGAATAGTTGCTTTGGTATTGGAAGGATCGGTAGATGGGAGAAATTGTGTAGGCAGGCAACGGTTGGAATATGTAAAACAAATTGTTAGGGATATAGGATGTAGGAGGTATGCCGAAATGATACGACTGATAGATAGGGTGCACTAGATAGGGAGTCTTGGGGAGCTGCATCTAACCAGTCAAATGACTGAAGACAAAAAAAAAATTTTTTAAATGTATGAACAAAGTCAATCTTATCTGTTTTCCACATTCAAAAAGAAGCTTATTTCTTGAAGAAGTAGTGGTATGGTACCACAACGTACTCGGTGGAGAAAATAATGGTTGTTTTTGCTAATGTTTATCAAGGTAATTCTGAAGTTTGGTAATAATTTTATGATAAAAATGATGAACCAGTTTTTCAGCCTGTAAATACAACAACATCGGAAATTTACATCATTACAATAGGTTTTTAGAGTTATCTGTTGCAATATTAAAAAGTTTTCGAAATACTTAGTACTTGTTAGAGTGGAAGATACCAATTAGATACGTTTTGAAAAGATGTATTCAATGAGGTTCGAAGATCATAACGGATTCTTGGAAAACGTATAATCCTATAACACTTTTACACCAGTAGCATTTTTCAGATGAATCTATCAATCATTCCGAACATTTAATCGAAATGATTAACATAACGAGAGCTCAAATGAACACGATAAAACATTGTGGGAAAAACTAAAAGGACGAATTTCGCAGAATGCTTACACGTATGGAAACACTTGTCTTGTGTTTATATAACAAATTAAAAAAAGGGTGAAAAAGAACAAAAGAGCGAACTTGTTTGAGAACTCAAAAGGTTTTTGATCTTGAAAGGTTTTTTTTTTTTGGGAGGGGCGCAAAACGCAGAAGCGATATTGAAAGGAGAAATTTTTGACGTTGAATGATTTAGGCCATGTTAGTATTTTAGTTTTAGTTTTTTATATGTTAGTATTTTATTTTCTTACTTTTTTTTTTTTATTAACCCTCAAAGTTTTCCATTCTCTACTTGAAAGAGTTTTTCAATCAAAAATATTATAAAAATTACATTTATGCAAAAATTAGATTTTTTTTTTTTTAATTTACTATAATCAAGCTCAAGGTTTGTGCGTGAGGATTTTATGGCATGTGAAAATATCAACCTCAACTGAGATTCAAATAAAATACCTTCCAGATGAAAGATGAAGTGGCAGTTTGTTCGCTTTGAAGGTGACTTAAATAATATATTTGTTAATTACAAAAGATTTTTTTTCAAATTTAGTATAATCGAATAACGACCTCCGTAAACAAGTTTTACAAACTATTTAATTTTATTTCAATATTTTAAAATATCATTAATATAATACAACTAAAAATGTAATTTCAGTTGTTTAAATAGAGTTGGGGTTAGGCGGTTATTGAATTGATCAGTAATTATATTTACATTATCAGCATAATACTCATTTTAATGTAATTAAAAATAATAAATATCAAAATGATCGATTTTGTTATTTAGATTTAATTTTGTCTTATTGACAAGATTACCCATATAATGTGTTTATCAAAGAATAGTAACTCTTAATTGAAGCCAATATTTTAAAATAAACGCTCTATTAGGATTTCATATTTTATCCGTATGTGGAAATAATATTATGGAAGTAGCTTACGTATCTAAATTGTGTTTTTTTGTACAAAACATTTTGCACCAGGTTATAAATATATCAACCCTAAAATGTAACTGTAAAGGTATAGGTTGTTCCAAAAAAAGAAGTTTTAATTTGAATTCAGTATATGTACATATACATACATATATATATATATATATATAAACACGAGTATATATGGAAATATATTTATAATGCATTTAAAATCATCCATAAATGAATCTTTATTTTTTTTTTTGCCACACGAAATAACATACCTTTTTTGTATTAAATTCAGTGGTTGTAATATGATGTCTTTGTACTTATTTATTGCATAAAATTAAATATTGTTAGTATTAAATTTTACCTGGATTTTTACACAGTGAAATATTTTTCAAACTCACGGGAAAAGTAAAAGAGAATGATATCTTTTTATTATTATTTTTATTGTTATTATTATTATTTTGTTATTTATTAAAAATTTTCTGCAGTGATAAATATTCAGGGTTAGGTTTTATTATGAGGGAAGTTTTTATTTAAAACTTTTACGCCATTAGACAAATAGAATACGTTTTTCATTAAAATTTCTTCCTCATAAAGTAATCTAAAAAAAATATATAAAATTGAAATAGATTTAATTTAATTTTTTTTTTTTTTTGTATTTATTCTCAAGTGAAAACATTACTTCTTATTTTATAATATAAAGGAAAATTTGTTCATGCTTCATGTTGAACATTTCAACTTTATTAGATTTTAAATTTAAATAATAAGCTTATATAGGAATAAAACTTGCATAAAAGTTTTCTGATTGTTAGCATAGTTATGTTATGTTAGGTTACTCAAATAAAAATCCTCATACTACTGGAATAATTTAATACAATTTTTCCTCTAATATTCAGCAATGATTAGCAATCAAAAATATATTTTATTGGTTTTTTGCTATAATAAATATTTATTAATTTTTTTTTTTTTTTTTTGGTTTTGTTATTTCCTTTATAATATAAACAAATATAACTAAACAATGTAATTTAATTAAAAACCTACTTCTAAATTTTTATGTACTTTCTAATAAAAATTCTTTTAGAGGCCAAACGAATAACAAACTGATTTATTATAAAAATCCTACAATTAATTTAAAATATAATAAACATCAACGTACTGAATTACTGTAAAGGTATGTACCTTGTACTTATATACATTTTTCTAAGAAGTAAATTTAGTTTCACTTTAAAAAAAGGATTATTTCTTGATAATTCCTTAGGGCATCTCAATTATTAAGTAAACAGGTAATTAAACTAAAAAACTTATATAAATTTATTACGTGATTAATTATGTTAATTTGTAAAATAAAAATATTTTTTATACCTTTCTTTGTCATTTAACTTTCCAAATTATTTTAGAATAGGAAAAAAGTAGTAGTTATATATATATAGTAAATGTAGAAGTAGTAGATATAGCAAAAAAAACTTTTATCACGCATAAAATGTAATCGACCACATTCTTCATATTTCTTGTCGAATTAAGATTGCTAGAATGAAAAAATTTCAAAAATTGAGATGCAAATGATCTGCATTAAACTTATTTGTCGGTATACCAATACATACACAACACATTGGGAATGGAAGTTTTACTAAATATATTAGAACAGTTTATAAGAAATTTACGAGTTTTTAAATTTACATGGCTACACCATGTTCAAACATGATTTACGTACTTATTTCTTCATTATGTAATTACGTAAATTTGTAACAACTACAGCTACTTCTTCTTTACAACACTGGTTATTTAAAAATATATTTCACTATCTTGATATTTTACATCCTTGTGCAAAGTAAAGGAAATATTGAGATCCTGAAAAGTTTCGGATTTTTGATTTGAACAGAAATATCTGTTTTGACCATCCTTGAATCCATTTTGATTAGTTTCAGCGTGACGTCTTTACGTACGTACTTACGTATCTCACATAACTAGAATACGATTAGCAGTTGAATATTAAAATTTTAGATTTAGGACTGTTGCAACATCTACCTAGTTGTTTACATCCTCTTTTTATTGCACTCTACTGAACCAAAAGTGTCCAAAAAAGCCCAAAATTGCCAAAAACAATTGAATTTTTTCTTAACTGCAGTAATAACTTCTCATTGAGAGATTTTCAACGATATATCATAAGTGGTAGTTATTTTCTCTGGTTCCAGAGTTATAGCCAAATAAAATAATTTATGAAACATTTGGACTTACAAGGGAAGGCAGTCAATTCGAATCAGACTACTACTTTTTTCTTGTATCACTTGAACCATGTAGTTCATGTTATACTTCACGTTCTATTTTTTTTTAAATTTATTTTTTTAACTTTTTTCTTTTATCTTAAATATATTGATTTATTAATAATTATTAACTCGTGATTGTAAAAAATTTGTTTACAATAAAGAATTATTCAATAATAACAGTAAAAAATAGAAAAAAAAGAAGTTATTAGGGAAATAAAATTTTATGGACTTTTAAGTATGTGTACATGTTATTTTGTTAGTTTTGAATCTATTATACGAGTATATGGGTATATAATAATAGATTTGTTGAGACATCTGATTATTTAATATTAATTGAAAATTATAATACAGAATTTATTTTCATTCAGAGGTCCCGGGTTCCGGTCAGGCATGGTATTTTCACACGCTAAAAAATTGTCATACATCTCAAAACGGTGGACACGGAAGTTATAAAAAAAATAAAACAATTTTTGGATTTATTATTTATTAGATTTTCGTATTTAAAATCTCAGTGTTCACATCAGATTTTTATAATTTTTAGTAAGTGAAATTTAAATTATAAAACATATTATGTAAATATATAAGTAATTATAAATTAATATGTGAATATTCATTTAAACAATCAAAGCTAAATTTTGTGTAATCGTCGATGTTTAATTGTCTAAACAAATAACTAACTTATAAACACAATTGTTTTTTTTTTTAATATACCTGACATTTTAAAGTACGATGTATTAGCAGATTAATTAAATCTGAAGCAAGATTCGTTCATGATTGTTGGTCCTCCTGGCCGGATAATACTTCACTGGAAACTTGACCGATTAAGTAAAAAATGTGGAAATACACTGATTCGGTTCAAAGGGAGTCCATTTCCAGTACTTCATTTTATTTATGGAAATGGTTCATCTGTAAATCTCTCAAGGCAATGAATCGACAAATCGATGTATTTGAGTCTATTGCAACACAATATCTAACTTCTAAACTACATCCTTCTACATCTAGGTTATTGAAGGAAGAATTGTCCTTTATTCAATTTCCTAAATTTAAAAATTTATTTTTCAGATTTCTTAGTAGTAAATAGTAAACAGTGTAGTAAACAGTTGTTGGAAAACGTAACTATTAGATGAGATTTAAATTCTACAACTCATTCAATGCTTAACAAGTTGGAAAATATTTTATTACAACAAGAGGCAGTCAAGACGACGTACAACAATGGATTTTTCTTAAAAAATCAAGTCACTTAAATATTATAACAAATCAACAGACTGAACAATGTGCAAATTAAGTCATCCTTTATAATATGTGAAAGGTTTTTAAAACTAAATATTAGTAAGCGCAGACAATTTCCGGTAAATAAAAATTGTTCATCTGTTTACGTCTTGGTCTTGGTAAAGATTGTTCCAGTAAATAAGTCCGTACAATTTTGACGAGAAAATATCATTCATCGATTCGTAAGACAACTGATCCCAAAATTGATATTAATGCCCATTATTCCCTCAAATTGTAAAAAAAAAAGAAAAGAAATAAAAACAAATCTTTGCTGAGCGGAATAGATCTCGGAAGCGGAATAAGTGTACATGCTTTCCATTAACAAATTGAATTATTTCAGTTTATTATTTACGAAATAATTATGATAGAATTTCTTTCATAAATTATTAATAAGGTGTAAATGCGCATATCTTAATTCAACAACATACAATTATCCAGGCTACTAAACAAATTGCTATCCTGGATTTCATTAAACGAGAAGATTATGTTAAAATTTATCTCTATGATTGATCAGCTTATAAAATATTATACTTATTATAATACGAACAGCAAAATTTCGTTCTATATTAAATTTTATATAGTAAACAATCCTTATTATTATACATTATGGAAAAGTAAAATAAAAGAAAAATTCAAAAATAGATTGAAAAAATAAACAATATTAATTGGCAGCAACATAAAACAAGAATTTTACTCATATAGTTAGAATAACAATAAAAAAATAAAATAAAATGAAGGATGTTGTAAAATAAAAAATCCGTATTTTTTTTTATCTGAAAATATATGTACAATCAGTTTTGTAGGTAAAATCCATGAGTAAATTTCATCCCAATAAACAATTGTAAAAGTATTTCCTTAAAATCCTCAATTAAATACATTCTAAAAAATATAAATAGTAAAACAAAGATAGCATATATGACAGTAAATTCTATGAAACTAGATACTGAATCGGTTAAAGGACCAGTAATATGAAGAGAACCAGAAGGTAAAAGAAAAATAAGATTATTAAATGACATCAGAAATATAACCAATCATACAAGTAGTCAATAATTAGATGACGTACAATAATAATAGTAGAAGCCTCTTCCTTATTATCACTATTAAGTTCCTAGATCTAATTCATGTAGCCACTTTAATTGTCTAGTATCTTCGCCATTGTCCAAAAGGTTAACAGCTAGATGGTAATCCTATGATACTTGTATCCCAAAGTTGAATTCCATGTGTGTAAATTGGTTTTATGATCACTTGGTAAAATAGTAGCGTGGTTTAGAGACAGAGATTCCGATTTCCTGCCTAGTTATCAGTGTAGATCCTTAAATTTGATATCTAGCTGCTTCCTTTTTTCATTAGTATGCCCCTTCAACATTAAACAACGATCTAGGTGAATATGTAAATATCGTACTCTCAGCTCAGGGGTTGTAACCTCCATCTAAATGGATTCTGGGCAGCCACCTTTTCTTATTAAGGATGTCATATGAGTTAACTTCGCTTGATTCAACTCTGTTTTCCATTTTTTCAGCCACTCATCTAAGGACTAATCCCATGTGAAATCTAGTTGTTGCTTGAGTTGGATAATCATCAACAGCCATAATTGCCATATCATCGGCAAACGATGCAAGAGTGGTATCGTCCGTTACCGAAATGATCGCAGTGAAGATGGAGTAGAGGATAAGCCCTAAAACTTAGCCATTAAGAACACCCGAGGTAGAATCAAAGAAGTTAGATAATACCTCTTATATTTAATCAGGGAAAAGGACCGTCAAAGTAACTATCAAATAGGATGGTTGAGATAGACTCGTTTATAGTCTGTATAACAGACCAGGTAACCAGAACGTATTGAACGCTTGCTGCTGTTTTTGGAAGGGAGGAGGTGAAAATGCATTTACATACGGAGTGTCGGGCTCCTGCTGGTGGTCTCAACCCAATTGCCACCAACAGTTGGTTGAGATTACCGACTAAAGCCAGCTCACCTTTTACTGGGGTACATCCTACAAATCCAGGAACGCCGCATTGCATTAATTCGAGATGCGCAAGCATTACTCCTAACGAGTACGCCCTATCCGAAAAAAGACGCGAACAACCAACACGGGCTCCCGCATTATTACAACGTAACATTAATGCAGCTAGTCTACAAAAATTTTGTACGACGAATACAAGATACAACAAAAAATATACAAGAAATACGAATACAAAAAAATATAATAATAGTTTACCTAACTTATTAAGTACCACAAAAAAAGTCCACAACAAATTATTATTATGTGTTTTATTATTATTTTTTTACTGAGCACTCTTCTCTAGTTTTCTGTACTAGTTACTAAATTAATCAATTGGGTACGCTTGGACATGGTCATAGAGGAGCAACTGACAAAACAAAACAGACACACAGCATGGAACAGCACCTATGTCAGTACATAGGTACGTATTTACATAGGTCAGTACATACCTATGTACTGACCTATTGTGATATACTGACCTATTGTGTATACGTAGGTAGTAGCTACCTACCTACGTATACACAAGTAGCCTTATATCTACTTACCACTTGCATTGTTTCTTAACTTAAAAGTTGCTTGAAGTACTTGTACTATTACTATTCTTATACTAGGACGAATCTAACCTCACTTATTATCTCCCGCTACATGGTCCGCACAAAAAATGTAATATCTTAAAAAGTAACCTACCGATTTTAGAAATTTAACCACCAATTTCTTTAGAGTTACAAGCACTATTCTTTTTTAACATTTTAATCTAGTAAAAAAAACCACTAAAACCGCAATGTATGAATGGCGTCCGTTCTGGTCGAGTTATCCACTACCAATAGGATCGACCTGAGACTGTACAAGACTAAACTTCTGTTATATTCATTCATGTCATCCTCATTCATCCTCTAAAGTAATAACTTACCGTAGTTTCGGATGATAAACAGAAAAAAAGAAAAGGTCAGGATTAAACAATTCATGATCAGTTTCTTCCTAACCGAATGAAGCTATGCTGTCTTTGGTCCGACGAGCCGCGTGAGGCTCTTAAGCAAAACGATTCTCGAACTGCTTATGCCAGGCCGTGTTTTTTGATTGTGCGATGCAGTTTAGTCATAGTCTTACTGTACGTTCCGGCATTTATCATTTCATCACTGGTATCTAGCCAACAGATGTGGTTACTCACTGAAAATGCGCGAACGGCAACAGCCGCGCCACAGCGAACATTTTATCATGATAGTACTTAAGTAAAATTAGTAAATTTTCATTCTCTTTTTTTTTTTAACAAATTTTATAAATTATGAAATAGGATTATATATATTATATTATATAATATAATATATATTATCATTATATTATATATATATAACTGAGCTATTAAGAAGTATTCATTTCCTTTGTAATACAGTAATTAACCATTTAATTTTGGTTAGCTAGTATGGCAGATAGAAAATATAAATATATATACTAATAATATGTTTATGTTTGTAATACATAAATATTTATTTAGTTGTATATATGTATGTGTATAAAAGAACATGTCCTGACTGACTGATTCATCAACGCCCAGCAAAAATTACTGAAGATAAATTGATGAAAATTTGGGTATTCTTACTTTGCAACAGTAAACTAAGAAATAATTTTTTGAAATTCCGAGTTTAGTGGATTAAAATAGATTTTAAAATTTATTTGTTACTCTTCAGTTTTTTTTAAATTCCTTAGCAACAAATGAAAATATCAACTTCATTTCTGATGTGTGTTATTTTATGTAATTATTTAAATACCAGTTTGTAAAATTTCCGAAATTGGATCTTTAAAGGAGTGAAGTAAAGTAAAAAAAATTATCAACAATGATAACAAATTTTTTTCAATTTCCAAATGTATTAAACAATATACTCACTAGACTGAAACTTGCAAATTCTCTTCAGATAAATATAGAAAAAACTTTTCTTTTTTTTTTAATTTTGATTTTTTAAGGAATGCGATGGTGTACGGCGCGGCGGCTCAACCAACACAGCCATGTTACTTATGTGAGCGACACGACTGGTTGCATCTGCCTAAATACCTAAGAAACGAAGCACATTTATATCCTAGTAGTATTTGTCGAGTAGCGCTAAGAACCGGGAAAAATACATTTTTACGCGTATGAAGGACGAGTAACCAACTAAAATTACTATTTTTAAGATGAGGTCAACTGTTTTGAACCCACATTCTTAAATACCTCAAAGTTTCGGGTCCTGTATTGACAAAAATATTACTTGAAGAAATTAAAATACACTGAAATTTTTTTATAATTTGATAGGCATTAATATTTATTTATCATCAATATTATCACAGGCAAGAATTTAATGAATACAGAGGGGTCCAGGACACAGAACCTTCTTGCTAAACAGGAACGAGATCAACTAAGATTGCGAGGGGAAACGCAAGTAACTATATAGCGCGGGCGAAGTCGCTAAAGGATTACTAGTATACATTATGTATATTTATACACAGAAGTTATGAATAACATAATTTTTCTGTTACTGTAATGTTATATGAATAATCTTAATTAAAATTAATTGAATTAAATAAAATCAATCAATTAAAGCCTACTCTTGTTAATATTATTAAAATATTCATCCTTAAGTAACTTTCTAGTTTATGAATCTGACAAAAAATTACGTTGTTTTCTCTTGCGCCTAAACTTAATAATATAAGTAAGTGTAGGAAGATGACGAATGAAGGAAAAAAGGATAAAAAGTTTGAACTGGAGTTTGCCGGTTTGAAAAGAAATATCCTGAGAAAGGAATTCCAACAATCCTTTACGAGACTGTAATTGCCCTTCTGACGAAGTACAAAGAAACTGACAACAAAATGTAAGTTAACGTTTTCAAGTTACTATATATCACATTTTTAACATTTCAGATTGAAACCTTTTTTCACCATAAAGAGAATTATTTAACTGTGCTTTAGCTAAAATTTAAACTTTATTCCTATAACAATGGTAAATAAATGTATTTCATGTAACCAGGATTATGAATGCTAATTAGATTCCTTAATATGATAATTCAATAATTATAATGATCATAAAATATTAATTTCTAATATAAATCATATATTTTATTTTTAGGCAATCGGTAGACAAATGTAAATACACGCAAATGTAAACATGTGGAACCATAGAATACATCTTCGACTATAGCAATTTTTAAACTTATTACTACTCGATATTAGCTTCATAATTTTCACATTACAGGTATCATATAAAGTGTTCATGAGTAATGTGAAAACAGGAATAAAAAAATAATCGCTTTCGGCACAGTGATTTCTATAATAGAAAGTTAAGTGTTTTTAATAGAAGTTTGATTCTACTTCTGTTATTCCTGTAACAAAACCTTATAAGAATTGTACTACAGCGTCCAATTTCTTTAACGAGCAGTATATGCGAAGTAATGGAGAAGATAATAAAACATCCCTTTCAGCATGCCGAAGGCGAAGGTAGATTTCACCAGTGCCTAAATAGAGGATAAAAAAATGTCCTCCTTAATGTTAAGAAAAACGTCAAATTTATCGACACATTATGTCATTATCGACACGATAATGGTTGCATGTAAAAAAAGTTTCATATGTTTACCATACGACAAGCCCCATCCTTTACAATTCCAGCATCATTTTGTTCATCCACGTAAAGGTTGGTCATATCAAAAATTATTTCAGACAAAAGGTTTTAGGTTATGTTTAGAGGACTAACGACCATTTTAAACCGATTGTATATTTGCCTAAGGCAGTTATGATTATTTTGGTCTTCGAAACCCCATTATTTCTACCCCTTGTACCAATGGTGAAATGATGTCAAAAAAGTTTATTTAGATATGTTACAGGGCCTTATCCAAAGAAGAGTAGGAAATTTAAACGTATTCGATGTTTTACTTAATAAGAAAGTTATAGTGATATTTTGATTATCGTAAAAGCTCCCATTCCACCCTATGATCCGATTTTGCCCATTGCCGTACTCGTCCGAGATTTTGGGTCGTTATATTTCATATATTAATTTGAAAAATGATTGGCACAAAATTACGATTGCTTTCATGTCCACAAAAAAATGAAATATATATAAATGTATACATAAACTTTGAACAGACGGTGGGTTTGGAAGATGTGAAACGCGAAGATATGTCAAAATTTTCCAGAAGTCGAATCATGGTACCCATTGCATTAGGTAGCTTTCTAATGAAATCTACCTAATATATGGTCCTATAATATGGTTTTCAGGTACATTGTAGGTGTTTTTACTTATTTACTTTTGTTGTTGTTAACGCTCTATTTTAATTTGAATATAGCGAGTAAAATAGTAAATAAATCTACCAAAAAAAAAAAGATAATCAAATCATTGTTTTAAGTATATAGTGTTTGATAATAAATATCTAATAATTGTCTGTGAATTATTAGCGCAAAATATATTCCAAAAAAAAAGTAAAAGTCCTTTGTAAATTTAAGAGAAATCCACAGAGGAGAGTTAATCTCCCCATGGATTGAGAATGGGTTTACATACTGATAAAATAAATAGTTTTACGTTGTTGTTCAAGACTCACGAAAAACAATGATAAGATTGTTTATAAAAACAGGGCAACGATCGGTTGTCGGTTGCAGGTAAGTCAAGAAGATCTTTTGATAGCAAGTCGGACAATTCCACCCGGGACTGCGTTACGCTTAATTGCGGGTCTGGTCTCGAGGCGGAGCAGAGTGGTGAGGGAGGTTTAGTCTGTATGGAGCAGATTATTTACGTTTAACAACAACTTGGCGGAGCCTGTTAGCTACCCTGGGCCCGAGCCCAACACACCCCACGAAGACCGGCGTGCGTAAATGGCATTCCTTCATCATCGAAAAAAAAAAAGGGCAAAGAATTGCATAAAAAGAAAATTCTAATACGCGTAACTGAAGGGTACAATATTGTTAAAGGAAATGGCAGGGTTATTTTTGAGAAATTTTTATTCATTTATCACCTTAATTGATGTATTCGAAAAATTTTAAGTATCAACGATTTTATTTAAAACGTTTAAAATAAGTACAGTGGTTAATGAGTCATTTTAACAGTTTTTTAACCATTAAAATGTTTGGATTTGGCTGTAATGTTTCTAAAATCGCTTTTATACAACGAAGAACTATTTGATATGTGGTTAGTAATGATACACGGGTACTTGAAGTAGTATTGACCCAGGGGTTGTTACATGTAACAACCCGTTCTATTGAATTCTAATTATTATTATTATTATTCGGTTGATTTAATAACATTGACCTTTGCATTGTATTAATTACACATAGTATTATGTACGTAACATTTTTAGATATAAGTATATATATATATATATATGAAATTGACTTGTTCCATTATTTTGCACAAAATATTAGGAAATCAATACCATATCTTTAATTCACAACTTCACTACCAAGGGAGCTAAGCCTCGGTCTGTGGCTTAAAACCTTCCTTTGGATAACACGAATATATCCTGCAAATCTGAAAGCAATCGGTGGGTTGGTTCTCGCGCGATAGGAGAACAACAAACAACAAATAATTTTCCAATATCGGTTGCGGAATGTGGTAGCGTTCCAGCCTTTTATACGATAGTCCCGGATTCGAATACCAGTCAGGCATGGCAGTTTTCATTCCCTACAAAATTTCGCCTTACAGGCGGAAGTATCGTACAGTATAGCCAGCTGTGAAAAAAAGAATAAGCGAGTAATCAATCAGTAATAGCCCTGGTTATAATTACCGTAATTATTCATCGTGACCGTGTTTTATGAAAAATAAGAAAAAATATTAAGAATAGGTATGTTATAATGATTTCCAAAAGTTAAATATTTTTAAAATGCAATTGAATGTGAACTCTTTTTCCTAAATAAATTAAACCAACAAAAATAGGTAATGAAACTAGGTAAATGAACAAAAACTACGTTACAAATTGACGGGTCCAAAAACAACGGTAAATTGTTTAAAATGTAGTTGATTTATACAGCTAATATTAAGTAAAATAAAATAAATATGAAAAAGATTAAAATACATATGTTCAAAACATGAATTTTGTAGCTTTGTTTGTTAATCCAAGCAGGTTGCCAGAGTACCATCCATAAATCAGCGACACTTCCTTCTGATTTGCTGAACTAGGAGGTGCTTACTCTACCCCCTACTTAACTATACTTCCAAATTCTCTGTACTTAACCGTTTCAACTTACTTCTAACATTACTTAACCTAACTTTTAGAACACCAACTTTTGTTGAAACAATGAATTTTCGTTTCACCAACATCATGATAAAGTTCTAAAATTTATCTAAAACAAACCATATTTAATCTAAGATATAAGACTAAAAGTAAAAACAAATGTTATAATAATTTACTAGAATAAATTGCACCTTTAATGTTTAATGGGATGAAAAAACTATACATACGTGTATATTTATATATATATATAATGCATCCGAAAATGTATTAATTTTCCTTTAAAAAAAATATTTTTTAAGTCAGAGTAAATCGCAATTTTCACTTTTATAAATTAAAACATAGTATGTGATTATATTAAGCTGCAAGTATTTCTAATGAAGACGTGTTAACATTTTAAATTTCTACAATTAAAAGTAATTTTTCTTATAGAGAAATAGATATTTTTAATTGCTGACTAATATTTTATTTGATACGATGTGATGTATTTTAATGTGGTAGAAAATTCATTTTGGTTTGTTACTAAAAATACTCTGATGAAAAATTTAATATAATTTCTGAATATTAAAATAATTTTATTTTCATTTCTTTCATTTTACAAATAACTGTCAAACACAGAGTTGGAGTCAAAGAATCGAATGCAAACTGTTATCTTACGTTTTGATATTTTTATTATTAACATGTCAATGATTTTGGTTTGGAGGTTTTAGCATTATTTTAATTTTACAGTGAACTTTAATAAATTGAGTTCAGCTTCAGTAATTAATTAAAAATGTTTTTGTGCTTGTGGAAAGATAATTAAAATGTATTTTTTAATCCTGTTTTCTCCTAAAAAATATTTTTCGTTAATTTTGGCTTTACCATTATTATTAAAGTTGCTATTATCATTATACTTTGTTAATTAATTCTGTTAATAAATTGATTAATTCATTTAAAATTGCGAACCTCTACAGCTTACCATAATATTTTTTTTTTTTTAATAAATAAATAATTCAGTGTAAAAGGAAATTGCCAATCTTTATCAAGAATGGAACGAACATTTTTCATAGCCAGAATTGCTTATGATAAATCTACGGATAACAAACCAAAATAAAACTCTTAAAAATTTTATTATATTGCATTTATTTTAATTTGCAATATATTTTAGTTTAAATACGTAAATCAATTTAATGAAACTTATAAATTTTATTTTAAACATTTTCTACCTAAAAAAAAAAAATATTAAATATTCTACTTACATAGCCATTAAGTAAATATTCGAAAATATTGTATTATATTCGTAATAATTATATATGTAATATTGCGTGATATTCTATTAAGTTATCTCTTCTAGGTCATTTCATTTCATATTTAGAGATATCTATTTGTTATTTAATTAAGCCTTCAAATTTATGTTTCCTAATAGAATTTTATTAACATATTTCTAAATGTAACTTTACTACATGGGTTGAAGTTTCATTTTTCTTATTCAGAAAATTTGTGGAATGAAAGATAAAAAAAAACTCTAAGCGTTGCGATTTACAAAACGCCTGATATTTTACACTGATATTTCAGAAATATCTCTTGAAGTTCCTTAATATTTCATTGAAATTGCCAAAAATGTCATGTTGTGTAAGAACAAAATATTTCTCTTACATTTTGGCAATAGTCAAATACTTCGTCCTGACTTAGTGCCAAGTTTACTAAAATTTAAAATACAAGTGTTTAGAGTTAAGTCAACTAGGAAACGTTCGATAACTCTCAAGATTTTACCATTAATTTTATATTTAAAAAATGAACAATAGTTCGTGTTACTATTATTATTTTACTTAAAAGTTTAATAAGTAAATTATAATTAAGCGGATGACTAGTCAGCTTCAATCCGATTTTTTCTGCCTGAGAGTACCGTTAATTAACCCTTAGTGATTGCTTTAAGAGTAACAAGTCGGTGTTTACATATCTAACAGTCTATCCTAAGTCGGTATTAAAACTAGAAAACAACATTTTTTTTAGTTTAATGGGGTTTATTCAATGAATAATGTGAAGAAAAGAATAAAAAGGAAAAATGTAATTTCAGAGAAACTCGCGCTTTTTCTTAACTGCAGTAATAATCCCTCATTGATAGGTTTTCAACGATATATCGTAAGTGGTACTTATTTTCATTGAGTCCAGACTTATAGCCAAATAAAATGTTAATAAATGAAATATTTGGATCTTACAAGGGAAGGCACATCAGTTCGAATCAGACTTTTTTCTTTTTTTTAACTTTTTTTTAAATTTAAATATATCGATTTATTAATAATTATTCACTAGTGGTGGTAAAAAAAATTATAATAAATAATAATTCAATAATAACAATAAAATTAAAAAAATATGACAAAAATCAGAAGTTATTAGTGAAATAAAATTTTATGGACTTAAAGATGTATATATGTTGTATGTTGTTATTTAACAGGCATTATCACATATGTGTGTGTATATGTAATAGATTTGGTGAAAAATCTGATTATTTAATATTAATTGAAAATTATAATTTAGTATGGGGATTTTTTTTTTTGTAGAAGTAAGCCGTGAAATGTGCACGTCAGATTTTTTTTATTTTATACAATTACAGATCCTTTTCTGATTCTTTTTTGCATATTTTTTAATTATTATCTTTTGTCCAACATGTTAATATTTCATATATTTTGTTGGATTTTCCCCTTCATTAGGTCCTTCCTTCCTCCTAAAATCCAATTTTCAGTGGATGGCTGAAAGGGCAAATGTGTAAGCCATAAAACAAATAATATTATTATTAATTCAAGTGGTATTCCAATGTAAAGAATAAAAAAAAACCTATTATAATGTTATGTTGTCTACATTTATTTGAAATACTTGAAGAAAATTAGTTTAAGTACCAATTCAAAGTTATTTAAATTAACACTCGTACACTTTCTGATGAGATATCTATAATTTTAAGTTTGTTATTTTTAAGTTAGACAATTATATTCCAAGAAAAAAATATTAAAACTGAAAAAAAATGTATCTCAAAAATGTTAACATTTTAATTAATCTAGTTTGAAAATACTGTAAAATGTAGGCTTTTAATCCTGCTGTTCTGTTCGGGTCATATTGACCCGAAAACCTTTTTACTTACTTATAATTTTCCTCCCATTAATGATATAAGTTTCTGATTCTATGACTTTGTATCTCCAAATTAAAGTTTACATACAATTTTTTTTCTTTCTATATTAATTTTTCGTCACATATTTGTAGTTTATACTAATGTACTGTTCGGGTCAATGTGATCCGATGTAGGCTTTAACAGTTAATTTGTCATAGAGTTGTTTGTTTACGCTCTATTCTGTTGTTTTAGGTAATGATAAGTAAAAGTAATGTTTTATATCTTTATATATGTTTAGTTATAT
>JAAAKQ030038065.1:19038-29954 GCA_010016005.3 Zanna intricata
ACAGTAGATTTTTCAATCTTGAAAATTAAACTTAAAACAAGATTGAAATTTTAATTATATGTTGATTTTAGGTCAAATCCGGAATGTATATAGCCAAATATTTGTTGCACATTTTAACTTTTTTGGTCACAGGTTTTTGAGATTAATAACTTTTAGTATTTTTGTTGTACACAATCTCACTTCTCTACAACCCCTATTCAAAAAATAAAAAATTGATGAAAATTATCCCATCCCTTTTTTTAATTTTTTTCAAAACTTTAATGCCATTAATGTCCTCTGAAGATATAACCTAACGGTGGCTCTGGAGGTGAAAAAGAAAAAAAAAAGAAAAATAAGAAAGTAAAAAACAAACAAATTTAAAACGTTTCCTACATCATAATCTGCTTTGAAATACTTTTATTTTTTTGGGGTGTGAATTGGAGACTGTATTGAATATTACATTTATTATGCAAACATGAATACATATGAAACATACATAACAAACCATTATCTTCCAAGAAATTTCTATTCTGATTTTTAATGTTGTCATTGACTTGCCACATACTGTTATAATTGTCAGTTGAAAACTATTGTATTATTATATTTATCTAGAATTTCATCATCTGAAATTTAATATATTTGAATTTAAAGCTAAAATATGGGTTGCATGCTGTGATCAGTTTATGTAATTCACTAAATAATGCCTAGTGTAAAAGTAATTGAGATAATTTAGATATAAACTGGAATTTGTTTACTGGCTTTATTGATATTAGATAAAATTGCCAATAAATTACTTGACTGCAACATTGTTTTAGAACCCCTTCCCTCCTAATGCTTCTTTCAGCAAAACAGTATATGGAAATACACTGTGACAAGTCGAACTGTATGGTGGGTGTTCATGAGGTGTCCGATGAATTTACCAAATTTATCATGAGTGAACTGCTGTATGTGGCCATGCATTGTTGTGGAGGACATTGTTCATCAGTTGTTGGCATTGTTTGTTGCGGTCATCTAACAACTGGCAGTAGTATGCTACATTTATCATCCTCTGATTATGATTATTGAAATTATGAAATTTCAATAAATAAATTAAATTATTGATTGGTAACGCCTTTTTATAGTCCCAAAACATAGCTGCCAGAACTTTTCTAGCTAATTGGTATTTATCCATATTTTCTTGTCTTGGATCAGTTGCCCTCTTCCCACCTTTCCACCACTCCATACTCGTTTTCTTGCTTTCCTGGGTAGACCTACATTTTGTCACAGGTCATAATACAGCCCAAAAAAGCCTCTCCTTCCTCAATGCTATTCAGAAGCTGGTGACTTATGGCTTCCTGGACATTTCTCTGTGGCAGAGTGCTGTCACCAATTTGCAATTTCAACAATATTTTACAGCAATCGCCTTCTACAAAGTCACAAATGGCTTGAATGTTATCATCATTGATACTGTTCTGCAGATGATGTTTGTGACTTTCATTCTTTACTGCTTGATACAGTAGAGATGGCCTCTTCAAAATGTTTTGGCCCAATAACTGAAACATAAACACAATCTAAAATAATATTACTGTAGAAAATGCATTCATAGCTTTTGTTTTTATTGTTATCACTAATCAGCTGCTTTATTTATATAATTCTGTTAACTTTTTTCTTTATGTTGCTATTTTTGCTAAAAATAGAAATCGTGATTTATTAGCCAATGTGATGATCAGCTGCCTTACTTGGTTATGATAAGGATGTCATCTTATTAATTATAAAAACCTCTTGTATTTTACTTGCTTTTACACAGTTTCTGATCATAATTAATTATATGAAACATTATAGTATAATACTGCTGTTTATTTTAAATATTTCATGTCCTGCATTTAATTATTATCTTCATAGCCATTCTCTGTGATGCTTTGTTTTTTTCTTTCAATTGCTTATTAATACATTATTGATTATATTTTCATTAATATACATGTTAATATCTTATTTGTTTAGTATATGTTAATCTTAATCTCAATAAATGCATTAATAAGAAGAAATTTTCAAAATGGAATTTCTGATTGCATTATTATTAAATAAATTTCTCTCAAATTTGGGTAATGACAATATTGGTTAGGACCTGCTTCATGTCAGAAAATGTTAGATTAGTATTTTTATTTATTTATATATCTCTTTATAGTATATATTTAAAAGACTTAAGTCAAAAGGAACAAGTAATAGTTACTTTCTTAAAATATGGAAATTTACTGTGTAGCAGGCATTTGGAATGTCGATACATAAGTAGCATACTTGGTTAGAACTACTATATGTGTGCAACAGATACATAACAGGGAATCTAACATAGAATGATTTTGTTATTCAGTATGGATAAGTCATTTTCTATTGTTAATTGTGACTCGTGTAAGGTCACTTATAATGATTGATTTATTTCACTAAAAGGCAAAATAAATTCCTATTTTATTGTGCTGTAAAGTATATAAATTTCCTCTTGTTAGAGTTTTTAAAATTTATTATTTAGGAGTTTTTCAGGTTGAAAGAAGATGTAATATAATATGATACATTTATGCTTATTCATACCTACTCTAGAATTACCTTCCAGTGTTTATAAGTTGTATAATTCACCGTGGTTTAATATCATTAGTGTTTGTAAATAATTATTAATGATGCTTTTATATGGCTTCTAGTTATTCCTAAATGTAAAAAGTGTTTTTAAAATACAAATCAGAATATATAATTTTTTTTTATTTGCATCTTTATTAAAATTTATGCTGTCTGATTAGAATGTAGGTATTCTGATAAAGGTTGCGATTGATTTATTTAATTGCTTAGTTTAATTCCTTGCTTTGGTTTTTACTTTTACATCAGAAAAAATTTACCCTAGAAGCGGCAAAGTGTCCTATTCAAAGTATAAGTGTCCCTATATTCATAGTATTTCTTTTCTTCACCATACCAACTGTATTTTCATCAGAGAAATACTGCTGTTTTCAGTTATTAAATTAAAATTTGCATTCAAGTTATTCTATCTTTTTTAATTTAAATATAAAAGCCAACAAAATTTTATATCACTTTGCATTTTATATTGTTTGGAAAAAGATCTGTTTTTCTAAATTTTAATATATAATATGATTTTTTAAAAGTCCTTGAAAATTCTAGAAAAATCATGTTTCTAGAGGGTGAAATTAACAATTTTTTTTTTTAATCAGATTGTTGATTATAAACAGTATTTTAATGATCATGTGTTATTCTACCGCAGGTTTAATTGATCTGTTTTTTATTGGCCATTTTAATGAAGTGTAGATAAAATCAACTGTGTATTGATCAGTTTCATACCAATCAATTCAGGAGGCAATGGAAGTATAATATTCATAAATTAGAAATGGGTTGCCTGAAAGTTACATTATAATGAATGTAAGGGTCTCCACATATTGGAGACTCATTATGATCAAAGAATGAATTTAAAAATAAATATTGAATAACTGTAGCTCTCTTGAAAATATGTTAACGATACAAACATGTTTCACACACAGTTAAGATCCTTCCATAAAATATTTATGGCTGTGAGGGAAGCTGTTGGAATACATTTTAGAGACTTCATGGAGCACGGTAAAGAAAAACCTAAAAAGTTAAACCATTAATGTGTACCATTTAATTGATAACATAAAGTAAACTTTATAAAATTTTTAACAAAATTGATTTATCATAAAACATTGGTATATCGTAATTTGTATTCAGGTATATATATCTTTTTTCTTTTAAAAGATTTAACTATTTAAGAAGTTTCTATGTTGAAAGTTACTATAGGATATAGGGTTTGATATATTTATGACTTGATCTTCAAAGTTTTTTCGTACTTCCTTTAGAAGAATTAGATAAATATTAACAGCATATTTGAATATTTTCCATTTTCAAAATAAAACTAAATAAATTGCTAGAGACATGTTATGCTTGATAGGTTTCGTTTACAGATTTTAAGAAAATAGGAATTTTAATCTAATCCTTTAAACATGGAAAAGTAATAGGTGACTAAATGTTTGATGTAGTGTTTTGGAAATATTTCTCATAACTATAATTTGTTGATCGGTAGCAAATTTGTTACTTTCAAGCCTGCACACTCATTATTTATCAAGTTAAAACTTTAATTTGGTTATTTATGTTCTTTACTGAATTTTTACTTCACCATCACTAAAATTAGTTTTACTGGAAAGATTTTGAAATTAATTTACATTACAATCAACATTAATTTGTATTTTTTTATTTAATTTAATATGTTTGGCTTGGTATTTTGGTTTTTATCAACACTAATCTACCATTCTTATATATTATTTGTAGTCTTGTAGTTAACCCTTAAAATTACAAGAATTTAACAAAAAAAAATTAAGTAAGTATTAAAATTGCAGACAAAAAAGACTATAACTGCATTGCATCACAGGTTAGTCAAGAAATATCATTGGATTTTTGTTTTTTTAATGTAAAACATCTGGTTCTTTAAGTCAGTAAAGAATCCAGTAGTATACCATTTTGTTCGTATATTATGAAATTAGTAGAGATATTTGAAATCTCCTTTGAATAATTTTAAACAAATGGAAAAATTTCATGGTTAAACATTTTTACATTAAAAAAATCAATGGCATTGATTAACTTAGTGAAAGCCTAACTATAAAAAAAAAATAAATAAATAAATAACTATAAAAAATATTGCTGCTTCTAGGGTTTAAATGATAGATTTTATTGAATTATTTGAAGTTATTGTTGACTGTTTTATATTTTTTTGCCAGTGAAAAAAAAGATTGAATATTATCTTGATCTGATCTCATAATCAGGTGAACCTTAGCGTGGGCATACACATAATACAGCTTGAAGCTATGTTGCTTGACTCATTTCATTTAAGCTGCATGTGGGATGTTAGCAAGTCTGTTTCATAATAAGTAAGTTGATTATGGGTAATGAGTAATAGGGCCTAGAAATAGATTCAAAACTATTCCCTTAAAGTAAATTATTTATAAATTAAGGATTGTTTTCATATTAGTAATTATAATTTATTACTTGTAATCAAATACACCCTAATTGGTTTTTAATTAAACTATGTTAAAGGCTAATGATCATAGCAGCCAGTTCCATTTTAATTTATATTTTAAAACTTTATCTTTAGACAATCTGTAACCATATATTCTGTTAGTAATGTTAATTGAGTTTTCTGTGATTATTTGTAAGTAGGATTTTGTTAGTATGAATAATGTTACCATTAAGTTGAATTTCTGGAAAACAAATCGCATTTTTTAAAAAAAAAAGAAGAAGATTTTATAGAATGTTAGTTGTCTCTTCTAACTTCCATGGCAGAATATAATCTTGATTGTTTATATGGTTGATAGGTTTTAACCTTCTGACATTTTTAATAATACTAAAATATTTATCCAAAATTTAATTAAACTAGCTTAAACTTATGTCATCAATTAATCTCAAAAAAGTTGTTTGAATTATATATTGTTTAATGGTATTTTATTAATTACAAATATTTATTAATACATTAACTACCAAATTCAAATTTTAAGTGAGTATAGGATTCACCAATATAGAGAAACCTTTTGATTGATTGTTAATTCTCAGTACAGTAGAATCCTGATATAAGAATCATGGACAATGTTTATCAGTCAGTTGTTGTTATCATAATCACTCAGTCCCAAAACTATCTACATAAAATGTATGTAAAAATAATCTGCATATTGTGATCAAACTTCGGCTACTGTTGTCAGTTATAATAATTATACATAAATACAAAATATCCAAATTCTTAGGAATTTATACAAAATGATCCTACTGTTCAAAACTTTCTAAACATAAGAGACAAACAACGTAATTCTTAGATTATAGGTGGTAACGTAAATGAGTCTTTATCTGAAACACAGATGTTTTACAGGTGGTTCAAATAAATGGACGGTGTGCAATTATCTAATTTATTTTATTATATGTTGACGTTAAGTGTTAAGCTCTAAGACTCTATAAATACGTCAAAAATAATGATTTTGTAAAGACTATATAAAATGTAAAAATGTATTCTATTGTGATCTATCTAATTTATTTTTTAATCTGTTGCCATTACCTGTTGAGTTACAAGACCATATAAAGTTCATCATAAATAACCCAATATATCATGGCAGACAAAAGAAAAAACGTAGATTTTTTCTTCAAGAAAAGAGGAAAATTTTAGATTGCTTTGATAATTTGCCTAAAATGAGTCACAGAACGCAGCTGTGTAACTCCCTGTGTTATTTTTTTTTTTTTATTCTGAAAATAAAAGTGAGGTTAGGAGACAAAATGCCAGGACGCATAGGAATTAGAAGGGGGAGTGAGGCAGGGATGCTGTATGTCGCTAACACTAGTATACGTCGAAATGGAATAATTATATTGACTGGGAAAAGAGAAATAAAGATAGGGAAAAGAAGAATATAATGTTTATGTTTTTCTGATGACATGGTGATATTGCCAGAGAATCCAACTATACTAAATGAAATGCTTGATGACTTAAATGAAGCTTGCAAAAGTCAGGGTATGAGGATAAACAAAAAGAAGATAAAATGTGTAATATTAGGTGGAAAAGAGGAAAGGATTGAGATTAAGATAGCAAATAAAGTTTTAGAGCAGGTGAAGAAATTTCACTAGTTAAGGAGCTTTATAACTAATGAACTGATGTGCACTCTAGAAATTAAAACAGGAATATCAAGAAGTAAGCAGACATTTAATAAGAAGGAACGACTATTCTGTGGAAAGTTAACTTTGCATTAAGGAAGAGATTAATGAAATGTTTTATTTGGTGTATGATGCTTTATGGAGCTGAAACATGGCCAATGAGAAAGGCAGACAAATAATAAAATGAGGCTTTTGAGATGTAGATGTGGTGCAGAGTGATAAATCTCAGATGAAAAGACTATGTAATAAATGAAGACTTATTAAGGAGAATTGGCGAGAACAGGAAAATGCTAAATGTGATTGAATTTTGAAAAAGGAACCAGTTAGGACACTGTATGAGAAGGTGTTTATTAGTGGATGCAATATAAGGCTTTGTGAATGAAGAAAAGGAAAAGGAAGATTTGAAATGATGGATGGGATTATAGATAAGGGAAACTATGCTGAAACAAAGATGTTAGCAAAGGATAGAACAAGTGAAGAGTAGCAGCCATGACAGGACCTGCCTTAATGGCAGAATTCTATGAATGAGTGCAAGTTAAATTAAGGTTGTATACACAAAATAGGTTTTTGTGATTAACGTTATACTTTAATTATTACTCTGAAGATCTTCAGTGATTATAGAGACAAATGGCAGCAGCAGAAAAACAATAAAATAGATTAAACTGAAACTTCCTGACGTTCAAGTTGGGATCCCTGACCTAGAGAATATTAGCAGTTCGTAAAGAATTTCTACATTATAATTTTTTTTTGTTTGTTTCAAATTGTCAGCTCTGCTTGAAACATGTGCTGTGGAAGAACTGTGCTGTAATAAGATTTTTTATTTTCCGATGTGTAAAATTAACTGAACATGGTAAAAAGTGTATTAACCATTTAGATCTTTATAAATGGGTTGAATGAAAGTTTAAATTGGACAGAACAAGTTTCATTGATTTTAATAATAGTGAAAGACTGGTGGAAGTTTTGACTGGTGTTAAAAATCAAAATCACTTTAATGATCTTATTCAGAAGGACAGAGATGCATAAAAAACTTGGAAAGTTGTTAAAATTTTGTAACGTGAATATTGTCACTGTACATTCCTAAATACATGTTAAGCTGAATTGTGCAAAACTTTTTAAAGGTGGGTTCCAAGACAGTTGGCCCAAATCATACATACCAAAATTCACATTTGTATGAAACTTGTAACAACTTTCAGCAGAAGGTAATATATTTTTAGATTGCTTAATATCTCATGATGAAACTTGAACTTATGAGTCACAATCCAAATGCCAGTATGGAATGGAAACATCTTAGTTCACCTGCCAGAAAAACATTCAAAATCTATATGTTGGTAAAGTGATTCTAATGGTTTTAGGAAGAATGTTGGTGTTTAAGAAAGAATGGTGTTTATAAAGGCCCAATTTATTGCAAATATTTAGAAGAACAGCGTACAATCATCAGCAAGTATTAATGTGGGGTGCTAGAAAATAAGGTTAAACCTCCAATAAGAAGCAAACATCATGGTTATTTCTCAAAAGATATAATTCTTTTTCATGATAATGCCTCCTCCATACTGCTCAAAAGACACAGAAAACTGTTCAAAAGTTGATTCGGGAGGTGCTGCTTCATCTACCTTAATGTCTAATCTGATACCTCAGATGTTTTTTAGTCCTCTCAAAGTGTTTTTATGTTGTACCAAGTTCAGCATCAATGAAGGCATAAAGAATGCGATGTAAGAATGGCTCAGACACCAAGGTGAACAGTTCTTTAGTACTGGAAGAGTCAAAGAAAGATGGGAAAGTACTGAAATTTGGTTGGGGGTGGGGATTGTGTTAAAAAGTAGCATCATTTTTTTAGTTTTGTTGTTATTGAATACATTTTCTTTAGTCATTTGTTTTTTTCATTTTCATTTTTAATTATCAGAGTCTAGAAAAAAAGTTAAGAAAAATTGTGCCATAGGCACCTAGATAGATAATTAATTGATAATAATTTTTTATAGATAGATAATTTTTGTTTGTTTTATTAAAATGCACTAAAACGTAAATAATTTAATTATTCTAAGCTCTAAATGATTGAAAAATCTTGCAACAATATTTAAAAATTTATATTACATATTTATATATGTGATTATATTACAATGTACTCTACGAATTGGATCTTATTGATATGGTTGGTGTTATTCCAATATCCGTTCCCTTCTGTTAACATTGTTTTAATGCTGAATGTCTTTTATTGACTTTTTCATGTTGATAAATTTAATGCTGATCATAAGCTACATGACTTTTGCACCATAATTTGCATTTTTTTTTTCACTAGTGTCCTTTTGTGTATATACAGTAACTTTCAAATAAATGTGAATGCAGATAATAAAAAGTTACAAAAAAAATCATACCTGTACAATTTGTGAATATATAATAACTTAAGTTCTCCTTAATTCTTTATCACTTCCTGAATATAATTTGGCATTGATTCATCAAGTGTGCTATACATTTTTAAAATGTTTTTATCATGAAACATTACCAATATTATTGCCAATTTTTGTGCTACAAATCACTTGTAGAGTCATTTTTTTTACTGTTACTCAAAGATTTTCAACAGAATTAATCTGGGGAGTTGACTGGTTACAGATGTACTTAAATGTTTCATTCTTCTAAATATTTTTCCATTTATTTGGTAGTATGGCATGGCACCAAAATTTGTTGGAACACTGTTGCCTTGTGGGAATTTGTTTTTGAAGTTGTGTCACAAGTGTTTCGTTCAGAATCTTTATATATCCATCACTTTTCAAAATACCATCTACTGAGAGTAATGAACAAAGGTCTCCAAATATAAAAAAAACAGAAAAAATATTTTTGTATGAGTCTTTGATGTATTTTCATCTGATGCTTTTCTTCTAAGATAAGGAACCCTGAACATAAAAATATGATTTGAACAACACATTACTTCCTTGTATGCCTATTAAATTACATATACACATTTTTTTAAAATGAAAAGTACATAAAATTTTATTTCATTAATAACTTCTAATACTTTTTCATATATATATATATTTTTTTAATTGTTATTGAATTATTATTTATCATAATTTTTTTTTACAATTCATAGTTAATAATTATTGATAAATCAATATATTTAAAAATAAAAAAAGTCTGATTGGAACCAATGTGCTTTCTCCTTATAAGATCCAAATATTTCATTAATTAAAATTTTATTTGGCAATAACTCTGGAACCAGTGAAAATAAGTTCCACTTATGCTATATTATTAAAAAGTTTTCATTGAGGGCTTATTACTGTAGTTAAGAAAAATTCCAAAATCCAGTTTTTTTTTTTTGGATTTGTACACTTTCGGTTCAGTCGATTGCAATAAAAAGGGGAGATGCACAACTAGATGTTACAACAGTTGTAAATCCAAAATTTCAACATCCTATGGTGAATTGTTCATGAGTTAGATACATACGTACAGATATTGCACCAAAATTAATCAAAGGAATGGTCAAAATGGATATTTCTGTTGAAATCTGAAAAACTGAAATTTTTTGTGATCAGAATACTTCCTTTACTTTGTACAAGGAAGTAAAAATGTGACTCATTGGAAAACATAAATTTTTCCAGTCTTCTTTGATGTAGTTAGCATGTGCTTTGGCCCACAAGCGCCTTTTTTTTTTTGCATGTTGGTGTTAAAGCTGCTTTTTTGCTACTGATGAGTTTTCTGTCCAGCAGCAAGAAGCAGGCATCTAAATGTTGTCGTGTGTAAATCTGTTCCACTGGCTGCTAACTCTTGATTTGAGTGCACTACAGATTTGGATCAAGTTTACTTTTCTTACTAATAACCAATCCTATGTTGGAATAGCTTTTTTTTATATTCACATATGCCTTTCCTTTGAGATGAAAAGGAACCAGTCTCTTTAAATTGTTTTAAATTAGCATTTACTGTACGTAGTCCAACAGCACACCCAGAAGCTTTTTGTCGTTGTGTCATTCTGGTATGTTCAGAAAGAGAAACATTTTTTGTAAGTTTCTTGGTGTTAGTCAAGACACATTGAAAAATATGATTTTCTAACAAAAAATGAAATAAACTTCACAAAACACTTCATAAATTGCTAAATAACCAAAGAACAACAGCCTTTCATTACAAAAACTACATACTTAAATAATGGGTGCGTTCAAGTAATGCGGCTACAACATAGAAATAAACAAAAAATTTCCTCTTCAGATTAATTTTTATAAAACTAATAAGTATATATAAAATGCAATATATCATATTAATGTTAATAATTATATATATATATA
>JAAAKQ030038110.1:0-16861 GCA_010016005.3 Zanna intricata
TATTACATATACATTATATTACATGTAATAAATAATTGTACATTAATTACATAATTTTACATTAAAAATTATATAGATATTAATTAGATTAGTTATAAGCAATAATAACGTGATAAAAGTAACACTTACAGTATATGTTTACATGACAATCCAATATCAATGACGTTATTGTAATAATATATTTTACCAGGGAATGTAACAAACTTATTTCTACCAGTAAAATTTTTAATAAAAATCACTTCATCTGTCTCAGATAATGGCCCAAAAATGTGAGCGATACAAATTTCAGAGGAGTAAAATACCTAGAACAATATAAAATAAAAATATCAATTTTTAGAAAGTAACTAACACACAACAGTACAAAAAAAAAGTTTTTAATAATTTTTTTTTTAAAATATGCATTGATCCTGAAATGTGCACATTTGGTTTAATTATTAGAATAAAACATTTTATTCTCAAAAACTTATTCTAAGCATGGTATAAATAATATAATAAATGTGGTATAAGTATTCTAACAAAGAAGCTATATAAATAACAATAAGCAATAAAAAAAAATTAACAAAAAACATGAGTAAAACACTAACTCACAATAAATAAATAGAAAAAAGATAATCTAAGTGAAAAACTTAAAAACATATTCATACAATACAAAATATAGTCAACTTAAGCAACAACTAAGATTATTAATAAACTAATAATACATTTACTATCAGATAAAAGACAAATTTTAATGTTTGGACATAATAAAAATTCATAATAATTAATTAATCACATAATTAAAAATATAAAACTGATAACAAGTACAAAAATAACTATGGAATGAAAAGTAATAACAGAAAGTGAGAGATATTCAAGGTTACTAATTTCCTCACACATATTTCTTTTTTATTACACATTTTTCCAAATTGTCTCCAGTTAACATTCTTATTTTTATAATTCCAAGTTAACTTAAACATTCCAGTTGATTTTCTCATACATTCATATAATTTATTTTAAAAGCAACATACCTATCATCACATATATATTTTTAGAATTAAAAGATAAAAATTTATCTTGTACCATGATAGATTTACGCACACAATCCATCATCCACATATGTATGACATACTACAAACATATTTTATTAAAATATATAACAATCTTATTTCCAATTAAATTAAATTAAAAACTCTTTTAAATTATTAATTATTATTCAATCTTTTAATCACATTAATTTAAATTTCTTAATAATACAGTTCAGACAACACTTCAAATTACTGGAAGTTAGGCATCTCTAGAGGCAAGCCTATTTCAGAGATTACCACCAACATAATTTATCAATATAAGAGCAAAAATAAAATCTATTTAAAACTGACTTAAAAGAGATTCAAGTGATATTTACCATATTAAAGAAACATACTTGTAGAATGCCACTCAACTAACATATTGACTCTTATTAACGTAATCAAATTTGAACAATCACCCATTCTGATATAGAAGACAAACAAATATCATATCACAATTGATATCGTGCTTCAGTTGTACTATACATAAATTGAACAACATAAAAAGCCAGAACAATTAACATATAATTGTCAATTGTCAAATAATTCTAGTAATAATCAGTAACTAATCAAATATCATAAGGGTGTCAACTGGTCAATTGACAGGAAGAAACAAGCTGGATCATCCATCTCATATATTTATTTTATTTGAAAGGAATCTTTTTCTCACAGAATAAGTTTCAGTTTCCCTAAAATCATCAGATACTAAATTATAAATCTTAGGAGCCATATAATCACATGACCTTTTGAAATTTTAACTTTATGGAAGAGTAACAATAATTTTTTCCTTACGTCTACCAGACTGTATGGTATTATTATCTTGTTCCATACATCCTTTTCTTAAATAGAAGTTAACCATTAATCTAAATATATACAATTGTCATAAGATAATATTTTTAATTTCCTAAAAAATAGTTAAATTATGATAAATTTAACCTGGACTCATAAGCAATCAACCTCACAATACATTTTCCACATCAATTGGCTATCTTTGGTCATTCCAAGAAGTTTAACACTATCAACTTTAATGATAGATAAACAATTACACAAATTTCCATCCATACAATTTACATTATGATATTTTAGATTATCAGTTACATGTCCTAATCGTAAATTTTATAATATTAGTTGAACACTTACAGTAATTCCATTCATCATTAGCAATGTCCTTATGTGCCTGAGACAACTGACAATATTAGTAATTTCTGTATCACAAAACATCCGATTTCTGTTTTATTTTATTATATTTTAGAAGTAAAAAATTCTGAGGTTCAAATAATAATAGGAAAAGTAAGTTAATTTTATGTGGAATTTAATATTACGCCAGCCTCTGTGGCGTGAGTGGTAGCGTCTGGGTTCGAATCCCAGTCAGGCATGGCATTTTTCACACACGCTACAATTCATTCTCATCCTCTTAAGATATACCTTAACGGTGGTTCCAGAGGTTAAACAAAAACAAAAAAAAAAAAAAAAAAGGATTTTAATATTACAGTAGTTTGTTATTTGGGGGTTTAATTCATTAAGAACACATCTTAGGAATGGTAGGTCTGAGACTATAAAAAATATACTTCTCATTTACATAACATAAATATTATCCTTATCTTATTGGGCTGCTTATTGTTTACAAGTTAAACAGACTGCAATGTACACATTAGAAATAGAAAACAGATATTAATCAGTATAAAAATAAAAGATAACATTTAAAAAATAATTTTTAAAAATGTTTAATTATTAAAAGTTCATGATATTTTTTATTAATGTTTTATTTCAACATATTACTTTATGTTGATATTCATGTTTATGTCTTGAAACTGGTTTGTGTATTACTTGCAGCTAAGTTCTTTTATCCCTCTATGACTAATGCGGATAATACACAACCAAGTCTGATCTACATTTATTAAAGTTGGAAGTTTTCAGCATACTGTTGTAAAACAACTGTTACTAAGTCTATATGAACACTTATTCATCTAAAAAAAAAAATATATATATATATCTATAAATCCCCTTAACAAAGTGAATATAATTTGCTCATATGGTATTTAAAGATGAACTGATCACTTATTCCTCCAAACATAGAAGACAGGCAGGGGGATTTTTTTTTTTTGATGATAGCAATAAACATAAAGATTTAACAAAAATGTATTATATTTTATTAATGAAGAAAAAAATTACCTTAAACTGGGATTATAGTTTTTAAATTTAATTCTTCACTTAATTTTAATACATAACTTAAAATTTCACTTAATTTTAGTTAACATAACAGTCTAACTCCAGTTAAATTGCACATTACCAACTATACATAAATAGCCGTATAAAAAACCTTTGCAATTAATCATTAGAGTTCCTAATAGATCCTATTTCCTTTTAGATCATCTATAAATTTTTCTCTTTTTTATCTTCCACAGATTCCTCTACCATTGTTTTAATTAACTCTCTTTTCCAGGTGGAGAAACCAACTGGTTCCAAAAGGTCACTTTTTTATTCTGTCATGTCATCATTACTGATGACATTTGTCAGTGAAAGAGCTTTTCTATAAAAAATATATTTTTATGACATGGAGTCACAATATCTATTTTCTTCAAAACCAACAGCCTTACACTATAATTTTTTTAGTGAAAAATGTCAAGTCTAATCATTATTTAAACCCAGAGATTTCTGGTTAATAGGCAAAGGTTTCTACTTAACTACAAAGGTCAGTATGACAAAACTTGAAAATAAAAAAAAAAACACAAATTATTTTTTCCAAGAGAATGAAAAAGTTGTTTTCTTATTCTCTTTATTAAGCTATCACCAGTGTAGTTTGATTAAAATTTGATAAGCTACAAACACTAGAAATATAAAAAATTATATATCCCTTTCTCTGCTGGGTCAGACCTTTTTTATTTTAAAAATAAAATTTATTTCCTAAACTATTCATTGCTTATTTCTCTCTGGTTCCTCCAGTCTAACTTTCACATAACTCACTACTCATAAAGAACAAAAAATGGCAAAAATTATAATTAAGAATCACTCGGTTCACACTCAGTGCATCAGCACATAGTTTATTGAACACAAAATAAATTTCCTTTAACAAACATCTCTGCAATAGTCAAGTAGACATCTAGTAAGAAGAACAAAAATAATACTTTAAAAAAAGTGTATTGAAGAATGTTGAATATCTGGTAGACTGAGATATTCAAAATGAGCAGGCTAAAATGAACAAATAAGTCTGAGGCATATTCTCACAAAATAATTCATACACTAACAATGAAGTGTGTACATTAAAGATATCATGTTTTGTTAATTTGCTAATTTAACCTAATGCATTGAATAAAAACTGTAGAAAATGCACTGAAAAAAAAATAAAGCCATTAGAAACTAAACATACTGATATAAGTAGAAACAGTACTGTTATAAGTCCTTTATTTGAGAATGCATTATATACAAAACACATATAACTTAACATTTTGCGGCTAATAAAGATAAACAATATGATTTAAACTGATTAAGGAAGTTGGTGACTAACTGTTGAACGAAACAATTTTTTTTTCAAAATTTTGATTATAAAGTTTCATCAGTTACGATAGTTCTTTTTTTTATTGTATTATTTCATACAAAAAAAAAGATAAAAAAATGTATTACTTTAACTGGCTTTAAAGAACAAATATAAACTAATGTATGTGTAATTCAAACTAAAAGATTCACTTTAAAATAGATGTGCAAACAATAATTTGGTATTATTAATTTTTAAATTACAATAATGTAACGACAAACAGAACGATAAATCATTTTTGAATACTTTCTTCAAAACGTTTGCTGTCGTATTTTCTGGAAACCTCAGACAGACAGAAAACGTTCACATTTCACACATTTGTTCAATTTTTTATTAATCTAGTATAAATTAACATCATTGCCTGTAATACGGAACGATACTAATTTAAAATTTATAAAATATTAAAAACTTATTTGTACGAGGACGAAGCAAATCTTAAATTCGTTATCACATTTTATAATTTTTTTCCACGAACAAACAATAAGTTTGAAACGTCTGAAAAGTTTTTAAGTGTTATTTGAATCTCAAATCGCATAGCAAATAAGTATCAAAATGTATTTACCTAGCTGCAGTCTTTTATTTCTTCATGTCTCATTCGATATTTATAGGTTATTACTACGACTCCTATATGTAGTTCCTGGAGCATTCCTATAATCAGCTGATTTAACAGTTAAAAAAGAGCGCTAAGTTCCCTTTACAAGCGCTACTATTGGCTTTTAAATAAACTACTCAAAAAATGAAATGTTAACTTTCTGACATCCCAAATCAAATTAGTTTTAACATCCAGTATTAAACTTATTATTTTGATCCCAATCATTAAGGAAATAACTAATTTGGTACCCGTAACGTACCCCCTTGTAAATTAAGATAGTAGAGTTTTTTAATTGACTTCTATATTTTGGTTTAAGGTAAAAATAAACTGTTCCGGAATTTGAATAAGCTTTTGTTCTAGATGAAGCTTCTCATATAATTAATTTTATTTCAATAAACATGATAATCAATTTAAACAAACACGATAACTTAACAGCAATCTACCTAAATGCAAAGTTACCAATTTACATAAAAAGTACTTTTGAAATCCACTTATTCATCTAAAAAAAATCGAACTTCAGGAAATGCTTACCTGTGTCATTAGTTAAAACTAGTTGTCATGATTAAAAAAAACATAAATTATATTTTTATCTAATAAATAGAAATAAATAGCTGTTAAACTTTTTTTTCTTTTTTTTTCGTAGGAGGAGGAAAAAAGCTCTACCAGCCGAAATCTGCCCGCACAGATGACAGTGTGGGGCTCTCACCCACTAAAACTACCTCCCCCTTCCCCACCCAGGGGCGGCCGGAATCGCCTTTCAACTTGGCGAAAGAATCGCTGTTCAACTTAGCGAAAACATTGTGTTTGACATATACACCTTCGCAAACAAAGATGTAAGCCACAGTTTCACAAATAGTAAATATATATGAACTTAAATTTACATAAACAATTTTTATTCTACGAATACACTAAATTTTACTGATTTTAGAAAAAAAAATTATATAATAAATTAATAATAATAATAAGTTTTTTTTTTAAGTTTAGTAACCTCTAAATGCATACGGTATTAACGACAGTACCGTCGTAAATTCCAATAGATCTTGAAAAATAATATCTACAAATTTGAGAATGAGTCGTCCAACTGGAAATTTCAATGCTAACGATTTTATGAAACATAGCCTGTAAATAAATTAATGGATCCCTTTCAATCTATTGAAACTGTTAATTCTAATTATTATGGAATACGATTCCTAAATTTACCTCATATGCAATAAAATCCCTCAAACTAATAAAATAACATTAAAAATAGCAATCTCTAATATACCAGTACTCTCAAATTTCTCAGCTTCGCCCTGTGGTTTTGAATGTGTTCTACGGTAAATACTTGTTCTACAGTACTTCAATATCATCTAAATCCTGCTTATTTTGTGTGAGATAAGCCTATGCTTCTCCAGATAAGTTTATAATCTCTTCAATGCCATCCGTTCAAGCAACTTGGAAAAGACACTGGTACAGACGTTTTCCATGCTATTAACAGGTTTCCCTTTCTTCAGAATAGGTATGACCTTGGCTTTTCTCCATTCACATGGCACATAAATGACCATATCTTGTTGAGGAACCAAATTACCACCTGTTTTACTGAACTGCCCAGGTGGGTGAGGAGTTTAGGCATTACATTATTTGTCCCAGTGCTCTTTCATGTTATATTCCTTTTAGCACTGCCTCCATTTCAGCCAAACTAAATTCGTTGTAAAATAGAGCTGATTCTTTCTTCTTTAAGCATGATCATAGGATTTGAATGGCTAGGGTCTTATTATTACAACTGGGTGTGAAATTGCTAATCTTCATGTAGTGTTTACTAAAATGATCTGCTATTTGTTAGTCAGTAATGAGGAGCTTATTTCCATGTTTCATAGGGTTATTGAACGTGCTTTTTTCATTGTTTAATCTAGATAAAAATGTAGCTGTCTGATCTTCTGTTGTCTAGATTTTAGAGGCATAACCTGTAGTATATTTCTTAGCATAACTTCTAGCATATATATTTCAAGCATAACTTGTAGTATATTTCTTTTCAATAATTCAGTCTTGTGCTTCAGCTCTGCAATATACTGAGCTGTCCACTTCGTGCCTTTAATCTTGCTCTATCACATTCAGCTTTTAGCATGTCCAGCTTCTCATTCCAAAATTGGATGTACCTCTTCAGCCTTCCTCTTGGTACAGCTTTACCTGCAACTTGAGGAGTACCTTCATAATGGTTGCTTAGGAAGGAGTAGGGTTCCCTCAATGAGTCTTTGAGAGTGCAACTCATTGATTAATTTGGTGTATGCATCCCAGTTTGCTTTCCTCAGGTTCCACTTAAACTTATTGCCTTTATTTTTATCTTAAGCCTTTTCAATGAATTTTATTGCCAGGATATTATGTCCAAATCCTCCTGGTGTGGAGGATTTGATTTTGATAAAAAATAATTTTTGAGGATTTGATTCTGATAAAATATCATTTTTTAAAGTGGGTTTTTAAGACATGTGCAAAGACTATTTTGGGATGAGAACTATTTCCAAAGTAAGATAGAAAGGTAGAGGTAGAATCATTATTTTTTGGGCAACTGAGTTTGAGTCAATGAACTCTTCCACTACTCTTCCAACTGCATCTGTGGAAGAATAACTCCATTGTGTTAAGGGAGTGTTTAGGTCACCACAGAGAAAGCACCTTAAATCCCAAGTTGCTTCAAGCCAGTCAAGTTTGGGATTGTTTCTTGATGGATTATATTGAAAAAAAGAGGTGGTGGTGGTGCTTATTATTCTTCCATATTTCCAACTCTGCAACCTCCATCTTATCCGCTTCAGTCATAACTTTCTTCATATTAAAATAAACTTTAAGTGACTGCTTCACAGCAACCATTCCTGATGAATGGGGTCTGTATCTTGGTAGAGCATAGGTCTGGTATTTAAAGAAATTCAAGGATTCCGACATCGGTCCAGCCTTGACTATGCCATAAATGTCAGCATCTTCATTTGAAATTAGCTTTTTAAATTCTGTGAATTTGTCATAAGTCAATCCACCCACATTCCAAGTTAGTACCTTGAGATGGGTATTGTCAGAGTCTTTAGAAAAACCATTTGCAGGTGACCATTTTTTTTTTTGGTCTGAGCATGTTGCTGGACTACCAGAGGCATTAGTAGTGATTGTTTTGTTTACTTATTTTTCAAAGATATCCAGGGGGCATGTGGTATTAGCTACATCAGACGGGATCACTATCACCTATCTGGGCTCAAAAAAAACATTGACCATAGGGCTATCACAAATTTGCTGCAAAGTTTCGCTACCCATATTCGGCAGTTATGGGTATCCACCTTGCCACTGATATGAAATGTTGATCATCATTAAAAATTACATTGTCTAAAATTGTATTGTCTGCAATTCCATCCATCATTTCAACACACCTCAACCGAATCTGTAAGATACCTAAATAAATTTTTATATGCTTCTAAATTTGTGAAGTCCTTTTTGAATCACCTGGTATTTTGACTAAACCATTTACAAATCAGATATAAATTAAGTGTTTTATTATGTAATTATTTTAGTTTTCATTTATTAATTTTAATTTCATTATACAGCTCAATTTATTAAATTCAGTGAAAAATGAGTAAGATTTACTGTTCACAAAACTTGTATAAACTTTTTCACATATCTTCATTAAATTAAACCCTTATTAATCTTTAATTCAACCTTTTGCAGTTGTGAAATATATATTTTAATTAGATGTAGTATTTCATTTATCATTGTTTTGTTATCTATGATATTTTGGAAAAATATTCATTAGGAAAATCAAGAGGAAAAAGATATTTTAATTTCAATCTCATAATCATCAGCAATCTTTCAACTGAGCATCTTCTTGCTCTATTTATATTTTTGTATATTTAACATTTTAGAGCTTCTTGAATTCATCTGTATTTTTGACATCAGGTCAGTTAACCAACTATCTTAATTATTTTTAAAAAGGATTTACTTTTTAATGTTTTGTTCAGCCTTAGAGATTATGGTTTAATGAAATGTTAAAAAAACTGAAGGGAATGGCAGATACAAATGATTAAATAAGTATAATTACTGAGTGGACTTTGTAAATCTACTTTTTTGACTTAAATAATACATATCTACATTGTTTTATATATATATGCTAGATCGTGGATACTGGTGTTCTTTGGTGGTTGGTTTCAATTAACTACACTTCTCAGGAGTAGTCGACCTGAGGTTGTACAAGACTACACTTCATTCACATCATCCTCATTCATCCTCTGAAGTAATACCTTACGGTAGTTCCGGAGGCTAAACAGATAAAGAGAGAGGTATATATATATATATATATATATATACATATATATCAATATAAATATATATATTGTGACTCCATGGGTTTTATCCACAAATAATTTCCTTTATGTTAGTATTATGTTAGATACTGCAATTTAATGGTTATAGAGATCTGACACAAGATAATAATGACTCATAAAAATGGCTTAGCTACCTCTAACAATAAAAGCAACCCTTGCCAAAATTACATATGAAGTGATGAGTGAAGTGGTTTCTCTTTACTTTCTTCACTATTACATACAGGTGATATTCACCCCCTTTAAAGAAATTTTCATGCTATCACTACAGGAGTTGGCTGAATGATGGAACACCATTACTCTCAAAGAAAACAACACCTTACTAATTCTACTTTTACCTCAGATGCTTTACATGCATCATATTCAAGAGAAAAATTGGGACAGATATTCCTTAATTAATAAATAATATTCAAATTAATTTACTTCTTTCTGCAGAAAACATAGGCATGAAATGTACTATCTCAATTCAATAAGGGAACCTATAAACCTACAAAACTAAACATTTTTGCAAGGTTCAGTTTGATGATTAAAGCATTCTGTTATTAATCTATGAAGCAATAATTAAATAAAACTGGCAAGTTTTAAAAAAAATTAATTCACTCATAATCATAGCAAGAAGCACAATTTTAGAAAACCATATACAACAATATTTGAATGTAACCCATCTAAACTTTTTAAAGACATATGTCATTGATTCCTGTGATGATTAAAATATTTTAAGAAGATTAAAGTTATTTTTATTTGAAAAATACTTTTATTCCTTACTTTAGGATTTAGGTTAATTTATAATTTTAGATTTGGGTTAGATAACAAGAGAGATTTAGATTTTGTAATAAAAAAAGAGGGTATATTGTTCACATGCAGCTATTTTCACATAAAATTTGGAATGATCACGTTAAAAAATTGTGTTACATAGGATAATTTCTTTCATTGAAACTATTTTTAATATAAAACATTTTGTCTTTTTTAAATTTAGAAACCTCTAACATTAAGACAAAGAAAGGAGTTTGAAAGTATGATATTACATAAACAAGGTCCAGGATCGTTTGTAAAATTCTCTATGAAGAAAACACAGAATTATTCAGAATTGTTTTTTAATTGGATACATTTAAATGAACAACTTTCCAACTTTTTAATACCCTCAGTAAAAATGTGATTTGTCCAATCTATAGAATAATTATCTCACTATTGACCTCATTATGTCTTTGTGAATCTTTGTACACAAGCAATTTCTTCAAACCTTTCCTTTTTCTTTTTTCTGTTTAGCCTCCAGAACTACTGTTAGGTATTTTTTCAGAGGATGATATGTATGAATATAAATGAAGTGTAGTCTTTTACAGTCTCAGGTTGATTATTCCTGAGATGTGTGGTTAATTGAAACCCAATCACCAAAGAACACTGGTATTCATGATCTAGTATTCAAAAATGTACTTTTTCAGATCTGGGAAGAGGAAATAATCACAGAGAATAAAACCTGGCAATTGTGGCAGTACTTTGACACGTAGCTCACAGAGTTTTGCAGCAACAACCAAATCATGTATGCAGGGGCATTATTTTGGTGAAAGAGCATATGTGGCCAGATGCAGTTAGTCTGAAATTTTCCCTTCATTGTTCAATAGTGAAGAATTACACTTCCCAATATAGTCCTGCCTTTGCCAAGTAATAATGTATGAGCACCACAATATGGGAATTCAAAAATCTGTATACATTATTTTTCTTGTAGATGGAACCATTTTCACTTTTTCTGGTTCATTTTCACTTGCTTCCACTAACCGTTTGTTCTCTGGCATGTAATGGTAAATCTATGTTTCATGTACTGTTATAAAACATCGAAGAAACTCAGTGGAATCATGTTTAATTCAGTCTCCAACATCCTGAAGAAGTTTTTTTTTGTTTAACCTCTGGAACCACCGTTAAGGTATATCTTCAGAGGATGAGATGAATGAATTGTAGCGTGTGTGAAAAATGCCATGCGTGACCAGGATTCGAACCCGAAACCTTCAAATGAAAGGCCGAGATGCTACCACTCGCGCCAAGGAGACAGGCTCCTTAAGAAGTGATCATACATTTCAAAGAGTGTTCACTTTGAACACATTTATTGTTGACTGTTAAAAAGCATGGCATCCATCAAACAGGAAGCTTTCTTATGCTGAAAATATCATGTAAAAAATAGTGGCAACAAGATCTCTGCCATGTCAGTAAGCTCATGTATCTTCAGTCAGCGATCATTTAATTCAGGATTGTAGATTTTTGTAATGATTTCATCAGTTGAAGTAGCACCCAAACACTTTTGGGTGCCCTAATTGTTTAACATATTGAATGGATGTCCAATGATGTTTAAATTCAGTAGCCTACCATTTTACAATGAAAAACAAAGATTAAAAATCCTTTTAACGTAGAATCTAATTTTTCTGTTTGTCCATCAGGGATAAATCTCTTAAAAAGAAGTTCTTAATAACAACTTGAATGTCAATTTAATAATTTTTCTGAAAATGTCAAAACTTTTTTGCTTTAATCAGTTGTCACAAACAAGCAACTAAATGCATACATAATTATTATATATATTATTATTATGCATAAAATGCGTAATACACATAAATAAATGCATAAATATATTCACCCAATTTATGTAATAACTAAATATTATATTTAAAGAATCAGTTTAAGAAAATTAAAACAAAAATTAAGAAAATCTACAAATTATTTCAACTTCAGTAATAACAAATAATGTGGCATATAAATTGTTGTAATGTTTTAAAATGGTAATTTAAAAATTCACAAAGGTTGTATGAACAGTGTTTATATAAATTTATGTACACTTATAAATTTATATAGAGAAATTACATTTTTTTTCTTCAATTACTTTATTAAACAAGTAAAAGTAAATCTTACAACAAATAAAAATTATTATTAAAAAGCTTGTGCCTAGCAATGATACCTGATAAAATGTGCTACAGCATCTATGGTAACATTTATTTTCATGGGTATGTCCATTATATGGAATATGGATGATTTATATGGAATTCAATATTTTTTAATGCCTTTTTATCATTCAAAGTCTTTCCTTGCATAAGATATCTATTATTTTAATAACACATGTAGATGGTCTATCAGTAAAACTATTCTTCAATTGAAAAGATTTATTGAAGATCTCAGCCAGTTACCTACAATAATACCATTTTAAATAATATTTTACAATTACGATAAAGAAATACTCTTTCTGAACCAATTTTTTAAGCTACTGATAAAATACCGAAAAATTTTAACTCTAGCCAGAATAACATGAAATTATATGTAACATCTTGTTTACAGATTTCTACAGGATATATTATAATACATAGGTCTTGTAAACAACTGGTTTGCATGATTCTAGTGTTTTACAATCAACTGACATCACGTCTTTGATAGAAAATTCAAATTACTTTCTCTTTACAACTCTTAAACAGTTTGCATACATTTTACCAAATTTCCTTTTGATATTTGTAAGACATCTTTTTCTTCAAGATATCCAGAACAGCTATCTGGACAAATTTCATCTGTATGGCAAACATCTGGATTACAACCATTTTCATGATGTAAGTCACATCCAAAAATCAATAAATTTAATTTATTCTTTTATCCAGTAACTGCTCTTGGGGTTTCATGACTAATAAGGCTATATTCAATTTTATATTTATTTTTTTGTGTATAACTATATTTTTGATACATTGTATATATCATGATTGGAATAACTCAGTTCAATATTTCTACTTTTTCCTTTGGAAAATCCAAATTTTATTTATTTATCCTTTTAAATATACATCATCTCGATTGGCAATTATTCACATTAAACATGAAATAAAACAAAACTCTGTACAAAATTAATTAAATATTACATCCTTTCTGAATTTCATGTTGTTTTACTTTGTTTAGACCCACTTTTTTCAAATTTCATCACATTTATCCATACACTTTCTGACTGATATCAAAAAGATCATTAGATTATTGTAGACTTATAGGTTGAAATTTGTTGGATACTGTTATTCTTTGGTGGTTGGGTTTCAATTAACCACACATCTCAGGAATGGTCGACCAGAGACTGCACAAGACTACACTTCAATTACGTTCATCCTCTGAAGTAATACCTTATGATGGTTCTGGAGGTTAAACAGAAAAAGAAAGGTGGAAATTTATTATATTAGAATATATTTTTATAATTTTGATAACATAAAGAAGAATTTTAATTTGTTTATTTTTGTAATTTAAAAAACTGGTTTTTACAAATAAATCTTTTAAGACCCTTTTATTTAGTTTGATGTCCATATTTTTTCTTCTCATATATATATATCTTTACAATGAAGTCCCTTTTAACAGACAATCTCAACTAACAGAAATTCTAGATGAAGTAGAAATATACTTTTAATTCTTCTTTGTAAACAAATAAATAAAAAGCAAAACTGAAGCAGAAGCAAGCAAATTTGTTAACAGTGATGAAAATTTTTATATGAAAGAAAGTATAAATGCTTAAATTTTATAACTGCAACTACACAACCAAACTGAAAATAATTATGAATTTGTAGAAAGGTTTTGGTAATAAACCAAATAGATTAAAGTCATCCAATATGCTGTCTCAGTAAAGAACTGAAAAAAGATGATTCTGGAGAGTTTAATCTTTTATTTAATAAAAAAAAACCTTATGTGTTGAAAACAAACTAAAATTTACCTCAGTTTAATGACTTATAAAATGAATTTTAAAACGAAAATCAAAGTTTATTTTCTGCTAGGTTTATTATTTTTTTAAATTAAATTTTCTTTAATATGCAATGTATTGAACATTCCCTACTGAGTTTAAGTAGCATGCGTAATGGATTGTTTCACTTCAGAAAAAGGTACATTGATATGTTGGTCTGTTTCTCTCCCTCAGTCTTTAATATGACTGTAAAACACCTGAAATTCCATTTAGGTTTACTTTCTTTGAGAATAATGATATCAATAAACAGTCCCAATGATGGTGTCATTTGCAGGGTTGAATATCACCTGTATTTTGGTGGTTTTGGAATGCTGATATTTGACTTAATTAAGAAGTCAACAGGAAACCACTTCAATCTTCACTTTTCTTAGTAAGTCTGGCTTGGAATTATTATAATTCTTAAGGATGGCTAAGTCATTATTGGGATTAACTTGTAAAAAGGTCGTTACAACCATTATGATTATGGAATGTAACATACATACACTATATTGAATATGTGTAATTAATTCTTATTTTTTAAATAAAAATTTTAAAGACATTTTTTAAATGTTAGTAAATCAGTTTATATACTTAGTAATAAATATGTTACCTTTACACAGAATGTGATGTTATTCTAAATTAATACTGATGAAGGTGATACTCATACTGAAGTATGTTAAGCAAACAATATTCCACCACTGTAGTTCATACTATGCATAAATTGTATACTTACTGTTTTGTCAGTTAATGATTTAATCATAAGTAAAATATAATAAAATTATTAAGATGATGTAGATCAAGAATGTTATTAATTAGAATTTTAATAAATTGTTTTTCTTAACTCACCTTTGAACTAAAGACACCTACAAACAGCATACATATTTTCTGGCCCCACAATGAAGTAAACCCCTTCAGAAGTTTTACTGTATAATATATTCAGTATCTCTCAGAAAGTAGTGCAGTCACTTCAGGAATTGATTTAGGATTACATTAAAACAAATAAAATAGCAAAAAATGGTAAATTATATTATTTTGTTGTCCATACGTTCAATTTTTTTATTTTTATAGAAATTTATACTATAACAATGGACTAAAATATCTTAACATCTACACCAAAATTTTTTTTATATTATGAATGCATGATTAGTTCATATTTTCAAATTTCAAAATGACAGTGATATTAGTCTTTAAATCAACTATATTTCATTAATTGTTATTTCTTTAAATTATGTTTTTATTAGCAAAATTTTCAAGCATCTTGCCATGAATAAATATAAATTTCATTTTTTTTTTTGAAAATTACTTCTAAGTAAATTATAGTGGAATCTGTTTTATATACAAATTCTGATGAAATACTAGCAAAACATCTATTTTCTTTTTAAAAATTATTTTGCCTAACTTTTGTGTTAAATATTAGGAATTAAGTGTTATCAATCTACACTTACTCGTAAAATTAACTTCATTTCATTAATACTATATGAAACAATTTCTTAGTTTTTTATACTTAATGCTTTTATGTTTATCAAAATGTTTAAAATGTAAAGAAGATTATGTAGATATCATATTTATAGAAGATTAATAAAGTGAGAATATAATTGCTTCTCTAACTGAGTATAAACATCATTTTCTACAAGAAAGTTTGGAACAATAAAAAGATTACGACAAACAATCATTGCCACTTCATAATATTATTAAAGTTAGTGGAAAATGTTCGTTGAATTTCAAAGTTTGTTTTTTACCAAATTATTACAGTCAGATTGAGTTTTTGTATATACTTTGCATATTGTATAACAAAACAACTTGAAGGTGCCCACAAAAAAAAAGTGGGAATAAAGGAACTGCTGAATAAAGGAGATGAATTCCTTGACAATACTATTACTGAGAATGATAAATGGATTTGGTTTATCAATACTGAGAAAAAAGAATAGTCCAAACAGTGTATGCATACACACACGTATTGAACAAGCCCCAAAAATTCAAATAAACCAATTTGAAATAAAAATTATTGCTATCATATCTAGGAATTGCAGAGAAATTTTGTTGACAGTTGGGTAAGACAATGATCACAATGTTTATTGCAAAATGTTGATAATGCTTAGAGAGTGATAAAAAATAAAAGGCAAGTGATGCTAACAAAGGGGATCTTTATTTTTACATGACAATGCACAGTCTCAAGCCACGACTACCGCTACAAGTCTACTAAACAAGTTTAAATGGTAAATTTTTTGCCATCCCTTTTACAGTCCTGCCTTTTAACACTGGCAAGTATTAATCTGTTTAAAAGAGTGAAAAATTTACTGGCAACTTCAAAAACAAAAATGAACTGATCAAAGGAGACAGTTTTGGTGGTAATGTTCTTTGAAAGAGTAATAGACAAGTTGCTATCACAATACAATTAGTGCTTGAATTTATGTGAGATCTGTGTTAAGAAGTATGCATGAAATAAATCTTTTTCATTTTATTTTGTTTATTTTTATCACTTGACTGAAGATTAATTCATAAAAAGGTTAATTCCTCATACAAAAAAAACCTTAAATGAGGTAATTTAATTAAAATTATTTCAAAAAACTAATAAACTTCTAGTTACTTTTTTTTTTGTCTTCAGTCATTTGACTGGTTTGATGCAGCTCTCCAAGATTCCCTATCCAGTGCCAGTCGTTT